>LVVM01001849.1:25009-37841 GCA_001882365.1 Rhizopogon vesiculosus
GCGCGGGAGCGGATGGATTCACGGATGCCGACCCAGTCAGTGTTGTCTCCGTAGAGAATGCGGTTTCCTCCTTCGACGACTGGTATGATGGTGTTGACAGCCCCGATAGCTTCAGCAGCGGGCGAAAGCTTGTCAAGCAGGGGTATGACATCGAGTTTGAATGGAATAGTAACAGAAGCGCCTCCGAAGTCAGGAGCAGCCAGGGCAGCTTTGATATGTTCGCCAACGTCAGTCGTCTCGAGAAGCTCATAAGTGTGAGGAAGACCGAGGACCTCGAATCCAGTGTTGTGCAGAGTCGGGGACATGGAGTGAGCGATGGGATTTCCGAACAAGAAGTAGCGTCTTGCAGGAAGCTGACCCAGTAGGTTCAGGGCTTTCTGGATCTGTGCAAAGGAGAGCTGCCCAGGCGCCGCTTTCGAAGGAAGAAGCGGGTGCGTCACAGGGCTCAAAGTCGCATTCAAAATACGCGACATCTGACCCTCCACGCCCATATTGATCGCAATGATCGGTTTCGCACCCGGCTGCGCACTAGCCTTCGCAACAAAATCATACAGCGCAAAATTATCCTGCAACGTATTGGCCTTTCCGACGATCTTGACAATATCCCCGAGTCGGCTTGCAATCGCGTACTTGCTGCTCACCACTTCATCGTTCCACTTCATCTTGCCGCTCCAGTCGTGCCACGACGCGACGATTTGCGAGAATCCCTTGCGCGAGGCCAGGTTCGTAATGAGCTTCTCAGATTCACATATCTCCACGTCAACGTACTCCACCGCAAGCCGGACCGCGAGCCCAAGAAGCTCAAACGCGTCCTTCTCGGCATTGTCTGGGAAAGCACCTCCCTGGGCTATCGTGCGCACGGTGAATACGATCGGGAGACTTGTCGCCCGGCGCAGCGCAGCGACCTGTGCAGTGACATAAGCGCGCGGCGGGATAGCATTTAGGGCGTCATGATCAGGCGCACGCAACAGGTCCACACGCAGCTCCACAGCATCAACGCCTGTCGTGAGGTCCGGAATGTGTCGCAAAGCAGGCGTCACATCAGGGTATGTGAGCGACAAAAAGTAGCTCCTCTTCCCAGCAGCAACGTTCGGCGCAAGGTTTGGCTGGCCCGTGATATGCCTGAAGAAGCGCGACACCTCCGCATTCGTCGCCTCTCCACCGGCCAGGTCTGGGTTGTTGATGAAATCGTAATTGGCGCATTCAGCGAACCACGGTTCACGTCGCTTGTACACCTCGACGACGGGCTCGCCATACGCAGGACGCGCATTCTCCTCGCCCAGGTAGGTAACGATCTCCTTGATGTCCCTCAGGACGTGCACGACAGGACCCGTCTTCGCATACGTCTTCAGCATCTCCCTAGCTTCAGGTATCTCCACGACCCCGCCACCCATGCTGATCACATGGCCCGACCCCGCCTCCTTCAAGATCTCCTTCAAGACCTCCGTCTCCGCATCGCGGAACGCCGGCCATCCATTGACATGCACGAACTCGCGCACGCCAATGTTGTGCTTGGACTCAAAGTACGCGTCCGCGTCGATGAACGGGCGAGAAAGTTCAGCGCTCGCGAGCATGCCGACGTGCGTCTTGCCAGAGCCGCGCATTCCAATGATGATCACGGATGCAGAGGCCGTGGGAGGAGAAAAAGGCGTTCCAGGGAAAGTAGCGGTGGAGCTCTCAGCGCGCGGTAGCTCGACTCCCCCTACTTTCAGTCCGATCTGGGGATTATATGTCGGTGTCAGCTTTGAGTGAGAGTAAAGATGAGAGTCGGACCTTGTTCTCCAAATCATCCCACCAGTTCGGCCATGTCTTCTCAACACAGCGCTTCTCCTCGATGATGGTATCCGGTACGACAGTGCCCAGGACACTGAACGCCATTGCGACACGATGGTCATCGTAGCAGTGTATGCTCGCGCCATGGGTAAGGGTGTTGAACGGGCGTCCATACACCTCCAGTCCGTCATCCAGTTCTTTAGTCTGGACGCCGAATTTAGCTGCAAAGGCCAAATCAGTCATACATACGAGCACATGAAGCCATCAAAAAACACCCACCCAACTGATCAATCATCGCCCTGATACGATTACACTCCTTCACTCTCTGGTTCGCGATCCCAACAATCCTCGTTACATTGCCCTCCCCGCCCTGCGCAACAGCAGCAAGCGCACACGCCGTTAAAAACGCATCCGTCATCGGTTCCATATCCACCTCCCCAATCGCCTTCAGCTCACCCCTCTTCGGGCCCGTCACAGTCGTCTCACTCGCCGTCTGCACCACCTTACACCCCATCCTCTTCAACACATCCACAGCAAACCTCGCATCTCCCTGCAAGCTCTCGCTCCCAATATTCTCAAGTGTACACGTCGTCCCAGTAATAGCGGCGATCGCAAGCGGATACGTCGCGCTGCTCGCATCGCTCTCGATCGCGTATTCCGGCGGGTTCACATACACGCCCTGCGGGATGTGGTACACGTCCGTCCCGGGGTCGCGCGTGACGTGCACCCCGAATGTACGCATCATCGTGATCGTCATGTCGATGTAGGGCTGCGAGATCACGGCCCCACCTACGAGCTCGAGCGTCACGGCCTCCCGGGCGTACGGCGCGCAGAGGAGGATGCTGCTCACGTACTGGCTGCTCACGCTCGCTGCGAGACGGATGACGCCGCCTTGGAGCCCCTTGGGCGCAATGCTGAGCGGTAGGCAGCCTTCGGATTCGTTGTAGGCGATGTCGGAACCGTTGGCGCGGAGAGCGTCTACGAGGGGGCCAATGGGTCGCTGTTTCATGCGTGCGTTACCGGTGATGACGGTAGTGGTACTGGTATCGGGAGCAGAGACGAGCGTGCAGACGGTGGTGAGGAAGCGTGCAGCGGTGCCTGCATTCCCGAGGTAAATCTCCTTTCCTGCTTCTGGGACTTGAAGGGCGCCTGAGCCACCTGAGACTACGAGCGTTTCACCTCCGTCTTCCCATGCAAAGGAAGCGCCCTATTCTGTGTAAGCAAAG
This sequence comes from Rhizopogon vesiculosus, assembly GCA_001882365.1. Lineage (NCBI taxonomy): Eukaryota > Fungi > Basidiomycota > Agaricomycetes > Boletales > Rhizopogonaceae > Rhizopogon > Rhizopogon vesiculosus. Next base: position 28,009 of record LVVM01001849.1, read on the forward strand.
GCACTAATGGATGGAGATGATAGTCAGACCTTGAGCTCTTGCAACGCCACCATCATGACCTGGGTATCATCCGAATGCAACAAGTTCTTCAGCCTACACGTGCCTTGGGCCAGAGCGGCCAGTACGAGAGCGCGGTTAGAAATACTTTTGCTGCCCGGCGTAGCCATCTTCACATGTTGCTTGCCCAAAGACGCATCGACACTGAGATCAACCTCGACTTTGACAGCCTCTGAAAGCACTTTCGCGATAACGGCATCAGCCACACCGGTCGCTTTCTGTTCATAGGTGGCTCCTATGCGGGAGAGGATGACGACCTTCTTCTGCGGACCCGAGTTTTTCTTGTCGATGCGCATGATATCGAGGAGGCGGTCGACGCCGAGGCTGCGGGCACCAGGACATCTGGTTACTCGCTGATCGGCCAAGCTCACAGGCAACCCGTAGGCTCTTAAAGCCCTGACGAGTCTGCCCACCGCGACCTGCTTTAATATGCCCATTCCGCGGGCGACCTCTGCCTCGAGGATCATACCGATACTGACGCACTCTCCGTGGAGCATCTGTGGGGTGAGGACGGCTTCAATGGCGTGGCCGATGGTGTGACCAAAGTTGACGAGGTTGCGGAGTCCGGTCTCGCGTTCGTCGATGGTGACGATGTGGGCTTTGACGTAGATACTGCCACGGATGACGGAAAGAAGGAGAGACTGGGAGGTAGAGCGGGTGGTGATGTGGCGACCTGCGTAGCCCGTGGAAGGGGTGCGGATGGCAGTGTAGATGAGGGGGGCATTGTTTTCGAGGGAAGTGAATTCACTTTCATCCCATATCGCTGCTGTCTTTGGGGAACATTAGTATAAGATTAGAGGAAGGACTAGGGGAAGAAAAGTACCTTTACGACCTCGGCCATACCGTTGCTGAACTCGCGTTCAGGGAGGGTCTCGAGGAAAGCAGCGTCTATAAAAACATATTCGGGCTGCCAGAAGGCGCCGATGAGATTCTTGCCGGCAGGAGTATCGATGGCAGTTTTTCCACCGACTGAAGAATCGACCATTGCAAGAAGGGTAGTAGGGATCTGTACGAAGCGGACGCCACGCATGCTTTAGGAAGGTGAGCGCTAGTAAGGAGAAGGGAAGAGAAGAGGATGGACTGACAAGGTGGCAGCGACGAAACCGACGAGATCGCCGATGACACCTCCACCAAGAGCGAGGATGACGGTATCACGAGTGCATCGCTCGAGAAGGAGAAAGTCTTCGATATCAGACTTTCCTTCACGGGACTTGACGGTCTCGCCGGGAGTGATGACACGAGTGAGGAATCGTGGTTTGGTAGAAGAAAGCTGGAAGGGGAGTGAGATGAAAAAGGAAGAAAAGGAGAAAGGGGGGACTGACCTTGTTGATCTCTGCAGTGAATGCTTGTTCGAATGCAGAGAGATAGAAGGGGGCTACGTTAGTGTCTGTGACGAGGGCATAGACAGAAGCAGGAAGTGTTGTGAGGACGGTATGAGCGATGTATGGAATCAAGTGAAAACCACAATGGATGGAATCGCGTCCAAGGATGGACACTTTCAAGATGTCCGGGGCGGTGTCCATGGAGGAAGAGAAAGAGAGATGAGCAAGCTGATGAATGGGAAAGATAATTTATGGTATGGAATGATCTTATCAGGGCGTAAATCGGCCCACATGCGAACTAGTAAATCCGATTTATATCATTTCACGTTAGAGCGAACAAGAAGGCAGTAGCCGTTAGCCATGGTGAATAGCGTCGAGCAGTGTTTCACTAACTGAGACTGATCAAGCGTATCCACTATGTACAGCCCTGTTGCCTTCGCTTTTTCCGAGTCTACCGCACAACATCCATTCCGAGTCCAACATTCTTATCGTCTCCTTTGAATCCCGGGGTAGTCTGCTGACCCTCCTGTCCTTCCACGACTCGCCCCCGAGGCGAATCTCCTCGGAATGACAACCCTGAAAATAACTCAAACCGAGAAGGCTCGAATGATGAACAAAATGGCTCGGTAATGAGGAATGATCACGCGTTTCTGCGACGGAGAGCAAGTCCCGGACCACCATCAGAGCGTAGGCTACTCTCATGCGAGTTTTTGGCTGTCAAGTCTCAGTGTGTCCGTTCAATTACATTCATCACCCTAGTGCACCACTCCACGAAATTTCAAAGGTGGGGCTGGAACTTCATGCAAGAGGTTGATAAAGACCAGCATCCCTTCTAACATAGTACTACTTCCTACCCCACCACTCGTCAGCTCTCCGCATCAGTGGTGTTCACACCGACCGTCATTAATCCACTTTTACTTTTTCTTCGTGCTTGATCAGCCTCTGATGACCTAGCCTCCCTTAGGCAGACCTTTATAGATGAAGGGAAACAGTCGTTCCTTCTACTGATGACCGTACACGCTCACTTCTTTATCGTCGCCTGCAATCTTCTTGGGAATCGTTACCGTCCAAGGAGCACTACCACCAACGTGCTGGTGCACGACATGCATGCAACGTATCTACTTATCGTCTGTGTGGTATCTCAACTAGCCTATGAATATCTGATAACGCAGTATGAATCCCAGAGAACTGCCAGTGTGTGACTAATTTCATTTACATTGACGTTCGTGTCCTTGCCTCATCTTGAGACAAGTACAGCACCGTGTATGAACCAACTCTACCTGGAACCCGCGCCAGTGGGGGTTTCCTAGGACCTAGAGTAATGACATAGAGAATCGTCCCGAGGTCCGAGGAGAGCGGTCATGCCTCAACAAGGTATCAGCAGTACTAAATCTCCCCTCAGCGCCCTCACCACCGCACGAAACACATCCTCATTCCTCGTGGTATACGCACCATGCCGATACAGAAAATCCACCACATCCAAACCAGAAGAAGGCTTAAAACTCCTGCGCCGCCAATTTCTCCAAGCATCTCTACGCACTAAGCAGCTCGAAATGATCGACTTCTCCATCTTCGCAATTCGTATGGGGGCGCACAAAAAGATCAGCAGGCAATGCAAGATCATACGTGTAGTACAGTCTGGGAAGTAGCCATTTTGCTAGGGACCGATGCGAAAATGTGACGCGCTCAATAGGGCGTATGTTGTCGGAGACGTAGTCTGGACGGAAAGAAGCTGCTTCTGCTGCTTCTTTTATGACGCCACATAGAGGCGACTCGCCTGAGCAAAGTGCCATAGGTAAGCTGATGTTGGTTGAAACAATAACGTTGAACAGTCCTCATGCCTCCTCCTGCCGTCACATCTAAAATGCCAGGAACCTGAAACGAATGATATATCAGGCTCATAAAACGCAGCAGCATGAAGCAATAGAATAGACCGACATCTTCTTGGAGTAAGATCGCCGAGGAACCCATATCTTGAGCTGCCGAATTCGCTGGTGACCTGAGGCATGTTTCCAGCAGAGTCTCCGTACGGTGCTATATACTCAACTGTAAATTTCGTATCTGAAAATGGACATTTACGAAGGAGTGAAGTGACGAAGACTGTGCCGCCTCACCATGACCCAACACTAGTCTAAAATTCGTGCAAGGGAGCCAGGAACAGGGGAGTTTAAAGCCCTGTGACCCCTATCAAAAGGCTATACGGCTAAATGATCCTGCGAAAAATTGACAATACATAGCACCGTCGTGTACGATGTCCGCGACACGAAGCATGATATAAAAACCAACTTGTCCACTTGACACCAACAGACCAATAGGTGAGTACTGAGTACTGAATACAATCCTGTGTGCATGTTATCCAAATATTGCAATCACAAACAGGGGCAAAGCCAAACCGATAAACCAAACGCCTCACACCATAATAGTAATACTTGGACTATGGCTTCTGAATATTCCAACTTTGAGCCTCTCGAACCTTTCGGAAGCTTCGCACCGAGCGCAGTCCAAAGGACCAATCCCCAAACACAAATTCAAGGGCCATGAATGCACCATCTTGAGTCTCGCCTTCTTGCACGACAACATCCACATCGTCAGTTGTTCTTGGGACGGCATGATGCGCAAGTGGGACTGCGAAACAGGACTTCTTGTCGGGAAGCCATGGGAAGGGAACGGCGGAAGCATACTGGCGCTAGCGCTTTCGCCGGACGGGAAGAAGATCGCGTGTGGGAGGGTAGTAGACGGAAGCATTCAGCGGTGGGACACGGACGTGGAGATGATGGAAGGCGTTTGGACAGGCTTAGTCAAGGAGTGGGGTCGCTTTCGTGGTCTCCCAGCGGTGACCAGTTTGCCAGTGGGTTCCACGACGGAACGATCCTGATTCGAAACGCAGAAAGCGGAGAAGTCGAAGTGGGCCCGACCGAGACGAAGCAACACGTGGTGTATAGTCTTGCATATTCGCCTTCGGGCGACAGAATTGCATCAGGCGGGGACAACGACACGATTTGCATCTGGGATATCAAGACTGGCAAGCTGCTTGTCGACCCCATCGAAGATCTGGGACGTGGTGTCACGTCTGTGGTATGGTCGTCGGATGGTAGTAGACTATATGCCGCCATCGATGATTGCGCGCGAGTTATCGGAAGCATTTCAGGCACACAACTACATTGCTTCAAACACGATGGATAGTTGTATTCCATCACACTTTCATCCAAAAAGAATGTACTGGTGTGTGTGGGTGATGGTGGTGCACAGCTGTGAGACACAGAGTCCCATCAGCCACTCGGCCAGACATTTCGAGAGGAGCATGGTAGACAACTCAACTGTGTGTCATTCTCTGGAGATGTGAGATACCTGGCATATGGTGGGGACGACTGCGAAGTCACGCTATGGATGGCCAAAGATATAGCACCCGAGCTTGCAGCGAGTGCTTTCTCGACCTCGTTCGAGGTGGAAAGCTAAAGTCAGTGACGAGGTAGATCTAACATGTTCTGATTCAACATGATCCCATCAGCAGAGGCTTGGCCTCCGATACTGCGCTCATCGTATTTGGAAGAATTTGTCGGAGTATTTAACGCAAAGCAGTGCCTGGGATTTGAATCCATCCAAGCTGAAGGTTAGAAGGCGTAATGCCCTAGGTCGGGAAAGTTGTGCTGTACGACCACTATGATGTAAGGACCGGAGTGTTGCAAGTCCGACCTCTACTTAGCATTCGCCGGCTGAACGAGCACCAGGGAACCGGAGAAAGAACCATTTAGATTGAGGCATCTGGCACGTTGTTCGGAACATTGATATGATTTGTGATACCCATAAAATAGAATTGTATGTCACCTACCTGGTGGTCTCGACGACCCATCATCCATCGCAGGCATGGACCGGCAAGACGAGTACAGGGGGCTAGATGACTTTGATTAGATGCAAGCGCATCGTATCGAGAGTTCCAACCGGAATCCGTGTCACCTCAAAAACAGACCTCACTGCCGTGGTTGATGATGTATCATTTACAACCGTGAAGTGATGCAATGAAATACACTACCAAAATAGCAACATGTCATCGTCACCCCGACTTGCTAGCATGTGAATTCCGCCTCGTTCAGACAACATAATTACATGACCAGCAAAGGCCGTAATCGTGACGCGTGCCAGGTGGCGTGCCAAGAAAGAGGGATGATATTATGTTGAAGATGATAACCTAGTTTGCTTCTAGACTGTATGTATTCTTCTCCAACTGTAACAACCGCATGTCAGATGGCCTATTCAGATAGATTAGAATTCATACCTCGGCTTCAAGCTCCCTCCTGACCCTGTACTCTTCGTCTGCCTTGATCACCAGATGGTAATCATCTAGATCCTCGATGACAAAAGGGTCCTTCTCGTTCATCGTGAGCAGTATTTGCTTGACGGCTGAGTCACTGTGAGCACAAGTGCCAACGATCGGTCTATAATTCGTTTGAAATATGAAGGGCGACTGCAAACCAAGTTAAAAGCACTCCTGCACATGGTGAATTACCTCGAAGTAGCTGAAGAAGTTTTTGCATACCTTTAATGGCCCTCATAGTTGAGCGACTGCACCACTTCGGCGACTTGAAGTTTGCAGGCTCACGGCTTTCCACTCCCTTCCGCGATCCGGACTAGCACTGCAGTACTCGATATTAGTGCGGGAGAGTTCCCAAAAGCTATGAACACACCAACGGTAGTTAATGAGAAGAATGCAAGATTGTTCTCAGAGTCTCTGAGAATGTCCGCCTGAAACTAGTGGTTGGTGGTAATGTGTGAGTTGTTCAGGAATGGTGTAAGCCAAAAGGCAACAATTGAGTACACGAATTTTGTGTGACATGTGCGCGTATCTATGCGGCCCCTCTCGCGCTGCATCATTTTGAATACAAGCCTTAACCTCGTCGGCCGCCATCACACATTCTCTTCAACAAAAATGCCCTTGCCATCCACAGAGGTTCCGTAAGTGGCTTATTACTTTCCTGCACACTTTTAGAGACTACCCACACCGCCCTGCTTCTGACGTATAAGGGATCGCTCAGATGACCCTATATGCACCATCTGTTTCGAGTTAACGATTTGGGGTTAGCCGGACGTTCGCTGCGCCAATTCACTTCTTGGAACCGCCTTCAGTCCATTGAAAACACCAAGCTTACACATAGTTCTAGAAAAACATCCATCCCGCGAATCGTCACCATGCCGGCAAACACTGGAGCTGTTCCTATCAGTCTGTAACTTTCTCTAGGGAAGTGTTAGAGAATACTGACCAGCTTAAAACTGGCAGCTACTACCAAGCTCACCGCGATCGAGCAGTCCAAGCGATTGGCAGCATACACTGCTGTGGACAAACACATCCTCCCAGAACATAAGGTATGACACCACTTTCTGGTTTTTTATATTTTGAAGCTCACATCTCTTTATCGCAAGGTTATCGGAATAGGATCTGGTTAGCACGTACCCCGGCTAAGATGAGCTTCTTATTTATTTACTGCATTTCAGGATCTACTGTGCCGTATGTTGTGGAGCGAATTGTTGCACAGGGGCGCGAGCTCAACAAGGACCGCATGTTTATTCCGACTGGATTCCAGTCGAAAGAACTCATCGTCATGTCAAATCTCAACCTGGGCGATGTGGATCAATTTCTCACAATCGATGTCACTATAGACGGCGCTGACGAGTAAGTTATCTCTGTTTCTTCACGAATCCTGACGAGCTTTGATTATTCTCAGAGTTGATCTTAATCTCAATTGTATTAAAGGTGGTGGAGCCTGCCACTTGCGTGAGAAGGTACTCGCGGAGGCTGCGAATACGTGCGTACACGGTCTGTTAGGAATGTGTCAACTCCTCACCACGGTGCCGTAGATTTATTCTGGTAGCCGACTACCGCAAAAACGCGGATTATCTTGGGACAAACGTACGTGCTTTTATTTCAATGACAAGTTTCGTACTGATCATTCGCAGTTTACATCTGGTGTTCCAATCGAAGTCGTGCCATTCGCCTACGCCAAAGTTTTGCAGAATTTACGTCATGTTCTGGGTTCGCCGAACGCTACCTTGCGCATGGCAAAGGCCAAAGCCGGTCCCGTCGTGTCGGATAATGGCAATTTTGTCATCGACGCACCTTTCCCTAGAGAGATTATGATGAACCCTTTCTCAGTACGAGAACATCTTCCCTTGTCACATCATTATACTAAGTTGCAATGCTCGCAGATCATGACAAAGATCAAGATGCTCACAGGTGTTGTGGAAGTCGGTCTGTTCTGCGATATGGCTCAGGCTGCCTACTTTGGTAATGAGGTTAGTTGACCAGTATCTTTCCTACTCAGTATCTGACGTCAAAATCCGGCAGGATGGCAGCGTGACTGTGAAGAAAAAGACACAGTCCAGTGTTGTGGAAGAAATAATCCAACCCTCATGACGGCAGAGCAAATTAGAGGCTTGTCAAAACATAGAAATGCTGGATCTAAAGTTCATTTAGGAATTGGAATGTGGATCGGGATCACAATATAACCATGCCTCGATCAAGCCCGAGTTGAGAGCATATGACTCATGTCATACGAGTCCGACTCAACAAGATCTCATGACCGTCGTACTCGGGATCACACTGGATATCAGTTCTCTAGTCCAGGCAAACACCATTGCCGAAATTACAAGTGTTGATGCACCGATAGGGCGGCTCTGTCCTAGGTTTCGTGCCAAGTTGCAGCTATGTAAGTAATCTTTGCAAGGTTTCTGCGGGGGGAGCACAATGATTTTTTTCCCACAAACCGGCGGCCGGGTCCCGAGTCAGCACGTGATGGCTCTACTTGCGTGCCCGGCCCTGCCAGGGCTCAGGTTCGTTTCGTTTCAACTTTCCTTTGCCTCTTTTGGTGGGTCTAAAGCTTCGCCTCGGAAAAGTTCTAACGTTCGTCAAGTAATAGTAGTACTACTTATATTCGGGTTTAGTCTCCTCAGGCTGCACCTTAAAGTCAACGTCAACGTCAATGTAAGTTTGAAGAACATCCGGTTATCTTTTGTTGAATGTTGAATGTACTTCGGGCCCTTCATCGGGACGCTGACGATGATCGTTTGGTTTTTGTGACGCGGATCATCATATCAGTGGACTGGTGAGTATGTTTGCTTTTTGCTACTACATTACCTTGTGCCGGACTTCTTTTCGGCACATTACAATATAGCCATATCCGCGGCTCACCGGTTCTCTGGCCATACTATGCTACCGTGCTTCAAGCTTTTAGTTGGACTGTCAGAAATCGACCAACCATAGTCTCCGAGAAATCAAAGGCTTGCCGAGTACTGATTCTACACAAGTATGGTTGGTGGGCAGGCCAGTGAGTGCGGAGAACGGTGAACCGAAGTATGCATTCAGGTGAGGTAAGTAATCATTTCCGATCACAAAACTTACAATTTAAGCTTGTGTATCGTCATTAAGGGAATTCGAAGCACGTAAGAGAATGGAATAGATATAAAATGCCTCATAAAAATGCCTCATAGACAACTCACTCGAAAGTCTTACTCAGTGTGTGCACAAGCAAACAGTCATTCATGGCGAAGTTTCGCTCTCTATCTACCTGGGGTCTGGCCCTTGCGTCGTCTTGTGCGGCACTCAAGACTGACCTGGTCATTACAAATGCCATTGTTACCCCGGACGGTTATCCATTGGAGTATGTGATTCGCATGGAAGTGGTGGAAATCTCATGTGCCTAATCTAACTTCAGTTCTATCGTGGTCAATGGTCAGTATCCTGGACCGGTCCTCACGGCACAGAAGGTATGAGTCCGTTTTATGTAGCTACCCATACTAGGATTTACTGCATTAAGGGCGAGCCCTTTGAAATAAATGTCGTGAATCGACTGGAGGATGAGTCGATGAACAAGACCACATCCATCGTTCGTTTCTTCTTTACTTCGGGACTTCGCTGACCTAGCTCTAGCACTGGCATGGTATCAAGCAACTTCGGTCGAACGAAATGGATGGATCGGCAATGGTGACACAGTGTCCCATAGCGTCAGGGCAATCTTTCTTGTATGATTTCACGCCGGTGGGCCAGAGTGGAACATTTTGGTGCGAAATAACGATAACTGTGCTGCGCAAATTATCATTGACTGGTGGACTAGGTATCATTCACATCTCGGGCTCCAGTACTGTTGGTGATTCATTCTTCATTGGAGTAAACACATTTTATTTTTGATACAGGCGAAGGTCTGAGAGGATCCCTGATTATCTACGACCCGGAAGATCCCCACCTGGGCCTGTATGATGTTGATGACGGTCGGTTTCAACCTCGGTTACGCGCGTAGTTGGGCATGAGCTAACAACAAAATAGAATCGACTATCATTAATCTCATGGATTGGTAAGATGACTCCCCCTTTCACTCAATGTAACCGCATAAATCATCTCATCAAAGGTATCACGTGAACGCCAACGAGGTCGGCGTGGGCCCTGCCGATGCTACTCTGATTAATGGC
>LVVM01001856.1:4373-23731 GCA_001882365.1 Rhizopogon vesiculosus
TTATTAGTTATTGTGCACAGGTACTTAACGGACCGGTTATTTTCTATTAGCGTAGCATAGTATAAGTACGAATAATTTAGATCAATTAAAGTACCGTTGAATAGATCGTCTTTCACTCGTATCACGATATATCACCACACGACATATGAGAGTTCGAGTAGTAGTCCCTTTCCGATTTCCACAGCGGACGAGATGTCGAACTCAAAAGCTGTGGGATGTGGGAAAAAATCACATGACTGTAACGTTACGCTTCACGTTCGACTCTCACTCCGACACCAGCGAGAGCAGCAGGATTTGCTTTCTGGTTGTCATTGTGTATCATGATGGAAGTCTGATACCGCACCAGTTCCTGAACGATGGTTTGAGAAATGCTCACGCATCATTTTTGATAGAAAGCCCAGAAGTGCCTCTCAAGTTTCCACCACCTGGTACCTACACATGATCATCTAGACTCACGACTCAGATGTCCGCATCTCAGCCTAGCTCTCACCTGGCAAGATTGTGAAGGTCTACTCTCAAACACCTCAGAAAAGCCAGCTCTGAAAAATGCTGGGCCGTACGGCAGATTCGACCAATCCGCGAACGTGGCTAACAAACATATTGGTTATTGTTACTCCATAGCCAGGGTCCTACGCGGTAAAGACAAGAGACAAGGCCCATGCATCCATTTTGCCTTTGAGCACAGGTCAACATCCCGCGGACACGCGCCAGACTGCGGTGACTTGAGAAGTCTTCTAAGCTGCGCTGAGTCAACAAACACGGCTTGGACACCTTTTTATAGACAATGTGCGTAATGAGTGCGTTGAAGCGGGGCTTACTAAAACAGAGCCTCGGCCTAAATGTCGATGGGGATTAAAGGTATTCCTTGACTTCTTGACGAGGTATCTTACGATCACACGGCACTCATACAAGATGAAAATTGTCGTCATGCTCGGCCCCGGAAAAGAGCGACAACCATTTGATCACACATTAGGATACGATCGATGCGATAGAGGGTAAATATCTTTTGTATTCGGAGTTGACTAGTGCTGAGTGACCTAATATTTGTCCCAGCTCGCTCAATGGTTCGATTATGAGTATTTTCCAGTACTCAAGGTGGCATTGGGTGATGCATTGACTTCTGTAATTTCTGTGCAACTTGGGTGCAACATGTGAGACCTCTCATATGCATAGTTTATGCATGGCCGTGATGCGTCATACTGCCACCTATAGTGATGTAACTCTCTTTACTGCCTTGCGATGCATTAATCTGCATCTTCCACTCTTCTGCAGCGGCGCTCTCATATTTGAGGACTTTCAAATCAATCTGTCCTTCAGCCACACCTTTGGTGACAAGTTGGTGTCTCAAGAGCAACTCTCTCGATTCAATTATTGATAGGTCTCAACACGAGGTCATCAATACATAATACAATTCACCACTTCTATAGGACTAAATCAATAAGCATGATGCTGTTTGAGACGTACTCTTCCTGTGTCTCCGAGGTCATAAAAACTTCATGATCACATGCAACTAGAGTTTCTACTCGGTCGCGGTAGGATCCCCGTGTCGTTCCAGTCGGAGAGTGTGCGAAGGCACTTTCCGTATCAGTTTTCTTGTCCCGTACCGCAGCGCTGCTGATCCTATCCTCGAGGCAGGCCATTCGGTTAGCTGCGTGGCCTGGGTGTCCCTGTGCTCAACGATCTGATGTTAATCCAATGAATATCCATAGCAATGACTCATGATGCTACTTGGGAAGCACAAAGCCAATGTTTCAGATCCTTGCCCACAACTCCGGAAGACGCCGCGTGTAATAGGTCCGATCATGGACAATATTGTCTACGACATAATCGCGCCCCAGTACACGTCTTCCGTTCTGCTTAGTACCCATGAGGACCGAGGATCTTTGACGCCACATCTCCACGACGGCGACCCGTATTTGATCACCATTATCGATACCCGGGCCCCCTCAAGGTGCAAAGGCAAGTGCCCCCGAGCAATGTTTGGAGCTGCAAATTAGTACTTCCTGTTTCCGGCCCGTTTCGGCGAGGCATCATTGGGTTCTCTGCTTCCGGAATTATGAAAGACAATAGTGACGATGAAATCACGGTCGATGCCTCGGTGATGAGCTATGAGGGCAACCTTGCCGATCATCTGGACAAGCTATCGTCGGAACCGGATGGCGTTGTGCATTTCTTGCGCATGGGGAACGAGAGCTAGACGGGAGGGCTCTTGGAGGTTCTTGCATTCATATTGAAAGACTTAGACTCGCAATTGAGTACTACATAATAATACAAAGATCTATAGTAGGTAGGCTACATGGGTTCTAATTTATTACCAACCTTAAGTATAGACTACATGGTTGAATACCGCAATATCGAGATTCCGCCTCGGTTGCATTATAAAAGTGTATAGTTTAAAACATGACTGCTGCACCACCTCTTGTGTCCACGCGGCGATTGATACCACCGAGAAGGACCTTGATGAGCATCTCGGCATTCACCTCGCCGATATAGGGCGTCGTGTCGACGATATCCTGGCGGTGTTTTCAGTGAAGGATGCGTTAGCATGTGATATTGTGCATACCCGTATCTGATGCATATTCTTCAAACTATCATCCAGGTCTTTAAGAAACAGCGTTGCTTGTCTGGAAGTCCCTATCTGAACGAACTGTATCCCAACCTACGCAAAAGTTCAATAAGCAACTGGTAAAGCAAACGGGACATTTCCAATCACCTGTGCGAGGGGCCACTTATCGGTGTCGAGTCGTTTAGCATAAGAGACGATCACACTCTCCGGGTCGTCCGCTATGAGTGAATAAGTCAGGAAAGTAAGCTAATGTGCGTCGCACAAACTCACTTGGCGCCCCATCAGTAATAACGATTACGTTCACGGGCTTAATTTGCTTGCGCGCGTAGTAGTTCCCAGCATCCTCCTGCTTCTTAGCAGCATCCAGCCCTCGGAAATAATCGCCAAGGATGATATCGAGGCGGTGCCCAATAGGAGTTGGGCCTTCGGGCCGGAGGCCAGCGAAATATTCATTCACAGACTTGCCATTCTATGTGAAAGGTTCATCAGCAATAATTTGTGGCATGCAAGAATTTAGCTTACTGTGACTCCTGTTATGCTTTCGGAATAGTTCAGGAAGTGAATGTCAACGCCATTGGTATCATATCGACTCGCTACATCGGCAAGCGTGGCAAGAGCTTTTTTCGCCTAAGCAGGAAGGTGATTTCAGCACTAACAGGCGAGAAACATGAGGAGCGTTATACCTCTTTCCATAGTGGTCCAGCCATAGATGAAGAGTCGTCCATGAGGATGATTGTATCATATTGGCGCAGCGTATCCAGTGCATCTTCGAATGATTCTGCACGCAGAGGCGTGCGAAGATATTCTGTTCTCGCTGCAGTTCGAGAAGCTGGTGGTGGTACCGTAAATAATTTTGTATGGCGAGAACCTGGAGACTGTGTACCTGCGGAGTATGAGTCGGCTACTGGTGATGTAGGAGTATATGGTGGTGGTGCTGATGGATAGGTGCTGGAGGACCTAGCAACAGATGATTTGTTGTCAACGGTGAAGTCGCCAAATTGGCCCCCCCTTGAGCGTGATCGTTTGGACGGGCCGTTTCCCATGATAGCCGGACTTTGAGAGTAGATGAGAGAGGTAAGGGAATGACCAGGTAAGTGAGATGAGAAGCCGAGTTAGGACCCACGATTGAACCTGGCTTATATAGCATTTCGCGCGTGACGAAGCTCTCCAGTCATGCAGTGCAGCCACGGTGGAGATCTGCCAATGTGGCCCCGGCCCCCAACCAACGCCAGGCCATTTTCTGAGCGTAAGTACCTTGGTACGATTGGGTCATGGGCTATAGCTCATTATGAATGCCGTCTTGTCGTTCTCGCACTGCCTTCTGAATATTGTTTTCAGATTATGCACAGCTTGGTCATTTGGCTTGTCAGTGGGTCAATGGGCTTCGTCTCGGCTTCCCAACCTTCCATACTACTCTGCAATATTAGTTTCTGATAAAACAACCTCGCCAATGCCACAAAATGCTGTGTTCCTGTACATTCTCTACGACAACGGAGCGGAACGATCCGCCACTCTGGGAAAGGCATTCGTACTAGCCAACACTACCATCTGCTTCTCGTGAGAGATATAGCCTCTCATATACCCCTGATAGATCATATTCGCAACATAACATTCAGCTTCATCCATCGAAACGTCGATCCCCTTTAATCGCAACGAGCAATGGAACATAGCAATAGGTATCCGCGTACTCTTGTCAGTTGCCACCCAGCTTGATGAAGGTAGTCAGTTTGCGTTCCATCTCACTGCTCACCAGTGATCCACGTACACGCGTCTGAAAAGTCCTCTGATGCATAACTCTCTTGCTCGTTCCAGTGTTAACCACAGGTTGAGCTCAAGCAGGCGCCGTTCCCATTTCTGCAGTGCTGCATCATATGCAGATATATCTCCTGCACGGATAGCCGCAACGAAGGGCGCGAGCAGTTCATCAAGCACCGGGAAGCGATCCATCAGATCTCTAGTAGGGAGGTGCCCACGGAGAATACGGAGTGGGATTAGGTACGTCAGTATACGCCTAATTCACGGTAATCAATTAAAAAGCCCTGGCAAGCGAATGGTGTTCCTTACTCTTGGTTACTTTGTGCTGGGATATAGCAGTGATAGAAAGCCAGTGTTAGTTCCTGTTCGGACTGTTGGGCGGTAAGGTCGATTGAATCCACGTCGCTACAATAGGGGCGCGTACCTTAGTAAAATCTTCATTTAGGAAACTTAGCATGCCCAGGTAGTAGCGGTAGGTGACCTTGCAATTGGTCAGGACCCAGGAACAAACCCTCTGTGAAAACGCACTTGATGTGAGCGAGGATACTCCGAGAGAGGTGGTATGTCTGGGTTGGCATTGAGCGCTCTGAGGATATTTTTTGACAGCGATATCCGTTTCACCTAAGAAATGTCAGAAGGCAATGCAAGCGATGAGCGACGGAAACGGACTCGGAAGTAACATTTTAAGACAAGTCCAACCACGTAGTATACGCCCCATTTACGGGATTCGTTCGGAGGCGAAGTTCTAGCGAGGTGTTGGGCGCCTGCCAATAATAAAGGGACAGGTTAACAAATACGGTACCTGTCCATCATGCAGTTGCTAAACGCCTTAGAAACAACACCAGCAGCGCTCTCCATGCACTCGCTTTTCTGGTTGTTATATTTTGCATAGTTGTCGGCCTACAGCATTCCGTGAGACTTGAACAGCTATAATATCACGTGATGTCTCACATCAAATGCAAGATCTCGTAGGTCTCTCAGCATCGAGAACAGCGCAGGTAGTGTCCATCCAGTATTATTAATAAAGTAGCGGAAGAACTGACTGTGAATAAGTGAGCTAAGGAAATAACTGACAAAATATAGATACGTACGAGACAAGCTGTGACTGCTCATTGAATGCCTCCCCAGCGCGTTTGCGTGCGATGTGCGTTGTGACCATAACATATCTAATAGCGATGTCATCCCATGGGCTCTCGATGCATCCGCCATAGCGCGCAGTCAGTCCTTCACGCTGGACATCCGCTCTGGATGTTAACATGGTTCCAAAGGATGGGTCAAAGACGCACTGTAGGGTTACGAAACTCCTTGACTAGATCCTTCCCGTGCGGACTGGTTGGACGAAGTAGATAGGCCAGGTTAGGCCCATTTTCAGACTGAATCGCTTCAGCGAGTGTCATAATGAACGTCGAAAATGTCATGGACATGTTTTCAGTTAGGGTCGGTAGTTGGATGAAGTCTGACGCTGATGCTACCAAACGTGAACTCTTGAGATCAAAGATTTGCACCGACTGTGGATTGAGACGAATAAGGATCGCTCGTGTTGTTCCCGCACGGTGAAGGGTCTAAGAATTCTTTGTACTGGTCCAAATGAACCGTTTTGACGTGCAAGTAATGGGCTCCTAATCACGTGACATTATTCAACCCTGATTTTCCAGAATCCAGTGCAATACACGGCTGTGTGAAAGCATAAGTTTGTAAAGGGTACTCTCAAGGCACTTCACTGGAGTCTATATCAGAACCGCATCGCGTCTGGCGAAAGGAAAATTCAACAATTCTAGAATCACCGTCAGGATAGAACAAGGACAGAATATACTAACTGGGGCTTGTTGGCCGAGGTACAGCTTCTTCTTGCATTTTGTTGCATATCTGTCTCCCTCGGATAATCTGGATGGTACAGCTTCACGCTTCCCGAATAATAGAGTCGACGTCGCGTATACTAATACCAGTAGGCCTGGCCCGAATCACCCTGTAATATCACGGACCGCCATGGTGGTCAATCCCTTCTTGTAACAAGGTATTGGTCATTGCGTGGTCATACCTTGTGACAAGAGTTATCATGGCCGCACACAGGAATTCTACTCCCGGGCCCGGGGTCAAACGATCTGAGCTCTGGCCATGCGTGAACTCTACTCTCATTTCTGGTTCAAATACATCAACGAAAAGTGGCGTCTCTACAGTCGAAAGAAGAGGTTTGTTCATATTGTGGAGTTCTGCATAATGAGAAACTCTGACTCGGACATTCGATGATTCCACGGATCATCCAAGAATCTTCATAGTCAGATTTTCATCATGGGCTGGGATCGGTATGTTCGGGTCTACCGAAATTAATAGTTGCTGCAGCTAATATGGCTCGATCAGCTGTCCTGAAGCATCTCAAGTAATCATAAGTATGTCTCAACGCTTGTCAAACTACATACTAGCACCAAGCGCGCCGCTAGAGGTCAGCAATGCCTATTTAATTTGGTGAAGTGGTGGTATATTAATGTATTGACAGGATATGTTAAGTTGATACCTCCCTCTTCACATCACGAAGAACATTGATCGCGCGGTTAAGATGAAGTTTGATCGCTTCCTGCTCCCTGGCTGCATCGTCAACTTTGCTCGATCCTTCCTCGGCACTGGCCTAGTGCGGGAGCAGCGTTCCATTCAGGGACGGTTCCTGAACCATTAGTCACGATCGAATGGATGTTGACATGCTAAGGCCCCGCCGAAAGCCCAGGTCACTAACTTGCTAGCTCTTCTGGAATGTACCAACAGGTAGCAGATGGCTGTGTCTGTTGCAAGCAGTAGTTAACGAACCATTGGTGCGATCTGGGCCATAAAAAGATTCTATGGTAAATGTCAAGTCAAATGCTCACCCCTGAATCGTGCAAAAGCGTGTTTGTCTTGTGCATCTCAATCTTTGGCGCGTCCTGCGCAGCACAACATTCCCACTCGGTCCGCTCCAGCGCTACCTTCACCTTGATCGATAATGACCTTCAGTGCATGATGATAGGCGGACTCTTGTGTTGCTCACTTGAGTCATCGTGTCAGCAAAAAAAAGTCCGTGGAAAAGATCGCAGGTATTTAATGCATCCAGATTTGCTTGATCACTTGAAATTAGACTTGCTAGCTGAGTGGTTACATGCTACTATCTCGAAACGAAGTTCCACTGGGATGGGCTTGCCCTTTTTAGTGCGGCCCAAGGACTGAACGTGGCGTGACTGACATGCGCTGCGTCCAGCGATTTGTAGCTGAACCTCTCCGGATGATCCGTCTGAAAATGTGCCGTGAATCAGGATGATCCTAAATGCAGACGAATTCTAGTTCACTGTTAAAAGTTGGCATTTGCAGCCGTTTGGACGTTGAAGACGAGCAAATCACTTGACTCTGTTAACTTTGTCCCTAGAATATCTGGTTCAGCGAGACTAATCGTTCAGGGGCCAACCTCATGAGAGCGTGTTGGTTCTAATCATTGATGCATCACGCAGGTATGCCAGTGATCATGAAGGATAAGCTTTATGTCATGTTCAAGTTGGTGCGGGATGACCTGCATCGGGGACGCTGTGTGGCGGCACTGTCTAGCTGGATCTGAGGTACATGTGCCAGGATACTCAATCATATTTTCATAGGATACATGTACATCTAAAAAGTCGTGCTGCAGAATGTAGGTGTCTAAACGACTCGTACTCCCACAAACAGAATCCGAACTTGACCTCGACGGGAAAGCTATTGATACCATACTCAGAGACTGTCTTAGCTGAAGACGCGATCACCTTTAGAAAATGACCTTCATGGATTCTGTCTGCATTCCATCTCCAGGATAGTAGTTTGACAGCGACGATTCAGAGATTGATGTCGTATCATGTCCATCACAGGATGGAGTCATGAGGGAAGGGGATAAAAAATGTTGTCCATATGTGGATACTACCATCGTGTCTGCCTGCAGCTATTGCAAAAAGGTCACCTGCGAACAGATTGCGTGTTATATAAGTTAAATGGATCTGTGGGGCAGATGTGGTGTAGAAAGGCGGCGGTTTCTCGGTCCCACATTAGGATATCACCAGCTGCAGAACGGCATCAGCAGAGATGAGGGAAAATCAAGGTGGATATACAGACATTTTCCGGCACAGTGTATGAACTTGTGACTGTAACAGCATAACAGTCTGAACAACACTCGAGAAGCGGTCTCGAGCACGCGCTCGTTTGACCACGTCTGTTTCGTACGGCGTTTCATCTGCTACGTTTCCTATTACAGACGGTGATCCAAGGCTTCCTGTATATGACTGCAACAACATAACAGTCGAAACAGCACTCTTGAAGCGATCTCTTGCACGCGCTCGTCTGACCTCGTCTGTTTCATGTGGCGGTTTATCTGAAAACATTGATACTGGCACAGCATCCTGAGTCGTTGGTGACACTGTAGAAACTCCACGTGAAGATGGGGCTGTGTGCCAGATGTCTTCATCGCCGATTGGGTATCGCCGTATGTATGTTGTGATTGAACGGACAATTGAGTAGAGACGATGAGCAGTAGATTGCACGGGAGTAGTGACCTTGGGACTGGTAATAGGTTTCATAATGTGCAACATGACATCTCCTAGTCCTGACTTACCGAGGACAATTCCGAGAAATATTATCAGCGGTCTGGACCGTTATTATGCGTTCAAGAGCTTCCGCAGCCCACGGGCGATGGCACGGGTCCCAAGACCAGCATTCTCGAATCAAGTCCCAGTGACCGTCAAGGATCTTGTCTGGACGTGCGGGGGTAGCTCTTTTCAACAGTTCAACGGTGACTTGATATGAGTTCTTCTCCTTCCATGGCATATCCCCAGAAAAGACCTAAGAGGAGAAAGGTTAGGATAGAGCTACAGCAAGATAGAGAGATCGCACGAAGAACATCAT
The DNA here is from genome assembly GCA_001882365.1 of Rhizopogon vesiculosus. Lineage (NCBI taxonomy): Eukaryota > Fungi > Basidiomycota > Agaricomycetes > Boletales > Rhizopogonaceae > Rhizopogon > Rhizopogon vesiculosus. The sequence goes on from LVVM01001856.1 coordinate 13,579, forward strand.
GCCACCAAAAGAATAAATATCACTCTTGAAAGTCGGTCTTCCACTGAGGTCACACTCGATTCCAATGATTTCAGGCGCGCGAAATCGAGAATTGAAACTGCGTTCCGCAGTGGCAGTGCTCAATTGTAATTCCACATCCCCTACAACTGTTGCAAGACCGAAATCTGTAAGGCGTGGATTCCCTAAATCATCTATGAGCACATTTCCCTGTAGATTCATAGATGAGCGCAAGTTTCACAAGAGGCGATTTGTAGTTACGGGATGAAGGTCTCCGTGGACGACACTATTTGAATGAACTGGGTAGGAATCAAAACACAAATGACAACATCATCAAAATTGACGGACGATAATTGAGGCCATCAGCGATGCGTTCGGCCTAGTAGTAGAATGGGAACCAATGAACTCATGGTGAAACAAACAAACAAAAAACTCACGAATTCAAATTTAGCAGAAGCATCAAGGGTGTGAGCTCTGTCCTTGAGGTATGTATATAATGTTCCAGAGGGCATCCATTGCGAAACCAAAGCCGGAAATGGAGGTTCGATGGACTCGGATGCAAAACCAAGTAGTGGCACTATAGTTGAGTGTTCCAGCCTAAGCCACACCTTGAGTTCCCGACATATTGCCTAACAAATCATGTGAAGCCCTCGATGCGTGATTCTACTTTTATAGTTGGGTTGGAAGACCGACTTTTTCTATTTTCTCCGTAGTTCTCATAGGATCATTCCTGAACACCTTCACTGCGACCTGAAAATTAGATGATCAACTTGTGGACCGAGTCGTGTTGTTAGAGTCGACGGACCTCCGTTCTCCCTTCCCTGGACTCGACGGTACATCGATAGACATCGCCGAAGTATCCAGATGCAATTCGAGGTCCGAGCTTTCCAGATATTTGAGATGAGAAATCAATAATTGGGGCACTGTAAAACATGATGCAGGAAGTGTCGTTCCTTAGTTGGGCGGCAACGCACTTGTCGGGATTTATACTATGTAAGAGGGCGTTGCCCACTGGCCATAGTCAGAAGGCCAGGAAGGGCCCCTATGATGCACTGTACAATAATGACTCCTCGAGGCAACTCGACAGTGATTGAACTGAGCGTTAAGATCAGCTGATCCTAGATCTGATCTGAAATGCTCAGGAGTTGGGCTGGCCAGGCGGAGTCAGACACTACTACTAGTACTTAGTGCTTCAAGTTAGTAGGAGTCACGGTATTTACTCATAATACTGCCTATGGTACGGGAGACTAGTATTTAATATTTACTATGCTGGCGCCAGTGTTTGTACAGTGTAAGTAATAGCGACCCGTTCTCGGATGTAATTAATGTCATTGCTTCCATCTTTACCCTCAACCCACCAGCAGGCTGCAGCACGCCAATGTGAACTAATGTGAAAATGCTGCGGCAAGTGCCGCGACCCTTCCTTATCGCTGCATTCATGTTCATGTGCATTGGAGAGACTCTGAGGACGTAAGTTGGGTTACAAGCTTTTATTGTTCTTCCTTTCTCGGGGACAGGACAGGTTCGGCCAATTAGTATGATGTGCGTTATCGCAGCAGGTCTGAATCCGCCCCAAGTTGAAACTGACACGAGTGCGCCCTGCAAACCACAAGCAGGCTTGTCAAAATCCCAACTACTATTCAATAGTGATGAATGCTAGGTCTGATACAAGCCTCTCAAGACCCCTCGGCGCTGCCACCTTCGTTCCATTTGATCCCCCCCATTTGTTTTTGTTTGCTGTTAGTTTTGTTGTCATAGTATGTGTCGACTATCTTGGGATTGACAGGCCCTCTCCAGCCATTGTGAACAACTCGGTGTACCCAGGAAGCACATACATTCAGCATTGGCAGAAGCTCGAGTTCATGGACAAGGTCCCTACTAGTAGGATGATTGATACTGACCTGTAAAAAGGAGCGCATCTTTATCGACAACAATCCTGTGTTCCCTTCTAAAAACACATAGGCATCTAAGCCTATATCACTTGCTTGCTATTGTTTTGTTTTGAAAAACTAACAACTTTACGCTGCCCATACAGCTAAGAGGACTCGCGCAGAGTTGCAAATATATCCGAAGAAGTAGTAGGTCAAAGATGCTGAGGCACATACTGAGCAATGTGTTTCGTCTATTCTTCACAAGGTTCATTGATTAAGTTCCAGGACAACATACTCAGTGGACTGAACTTGTATCGTGCGCAAGACCAGGGAAGCGGGTCCACAACACTCGAGATGTGGTTGATTGAGAAGTAGCTTAAATTCTGGACACCGTGAGTCGACTGTGCACTCAGCACTGGTTTGAACCCACTCGAGTTGGAGACGAGCGGCGATGGTCGGGGCAGCTCTTGATAAGAAGATTCTGTAAGTTGATGATTTGATATAAATACTTACCACTATGTGGTTACAGCTTGAACTTCAAGTTGCTGTCAAGTAAAGTGAAGTGAAACCAGAACTAGCTCGATCACGTGACAAGGTGACCTCCTATGTAAGGTAAGTGATCGATTTATTATCGCTCAAGGCTGCTGATGACGGTGGTCAAATATAACAACACTCAACACTTAGTCACCTTGATCACACGTACTAGATATCGACCACCTTTAACGTTGTCAATCCTTGACTATCATGGCTCTTCAACCCTCTCTTCGACCGATGATTATCGCCGGCGCATACGACGCCCCGCATACCCTTGACATCTTTCGTAAGTAACCGTCAGCACAGAAGCGCTTGCGATTAACAGTTCCAGTTGACTACGTCTGCCCGTTCAGGTTTGTGTTCGCAAATGCCAATTCTTACAACCGCTATGCTAACTCTGTTCATCGGACAGTGCAAAGTTATCGTTCGCAATCGATGACGTCTTGAAGCCGCTGGTGGATGTTGGAGGGCAATATTATGGTAAAGTGAAAGTTATCATGAGGCTCCAAGTCCAGCCCTGGCATGCAACTTCGACCTACACTCATGAAGCTGGACTCGCCGTAAGCACTTCTGGCCCACATATTCGGACGTTTTAATGTTGATATGATCAAGGTTGCCCGTGCTGCTCCAGAGAAGTTCTGGCCATTCTCCATCGCAGTAAGCTTAGCCTGCAGCCAGTGATACAGGCGAATTAAATCAAACTTGATGTGCAGCTTTTCAAGCAACAGGATGAATTCTTCGACATTCCGTCTTCCACTATGACTCCTCTTCAAATCCGTGAGAAGTTGGGTAACATTGCTGCCCAACTGATTACAAAGGAGCAGGTGATCACGTTCAAAGAACTTCTCACATTGAAACCTACACCCAATGGCGGAAATGCAGTTACAGATGATCTTAAATATACTGGTTTGACGCCACATCTTTTGTTGGATGTATACTGGGTCTCACGTTTTACATTGTGCAGTCAAATTCTCTCGGCAAAACGGTGTACATGTTTCACCCACCGTGCTTTGGGATGGTTTGGTTGCCAATCAGATATCTAGCTCTTGGGGAGAAAAGGAGTGGACCGAATTTCTTGCAAAGAATGTTGTTGTCTAGGTATGGAGAGCCGCATTATCTAGGTCACAGACTAGTTTAATGTGTTCAATATTCATCAAAGTAAGAGATAGTCGCATTTGCGATGTATTGTACGCGATGCTTGATTAGCCTAGGAATTCTTTGCACTCAGTTGTCTGATGGTTAGACCACAAATAAGGGTTACACTGTTGGTGCGGTTGGCGGGTCGACGTCCTGATGTATACTATGCGGGATCTATGTCATTGGTCAAAGGACATACAAGGAATAGACGTACGGAAGGAGGGAAACAATGAGTAACAGTGAAACAGATACACAGCCAAGACCTCTAGCACTCGCCTGGTTTGGCGAGGTGTTTCATCTAGAAGAGACCAGTACGTCACCACCATCCATCCACCAGAGGTATACGAAGAAAACAGGGCAGGGATACCAGAGACCTGGGTGCTGCGCTCTGGGGAAGGTTACGATGAAAGAACGAAGAAGAGGAAGGAAATTCAGGGAGCGAGGGTATCCCTCGAAAACTTCATACATATGCATTTCCTCGTAAACAAGGCGGAAAAGGGCTCACAACGGCCAATTTGCTATTATAAAACACAATATATTTCGGGGTTGCCAGAGTCTGCAGCAAGTGATATGACAAGTCAGGATAGCCAGCTGTCAACGGCCTGCTCTAATGCAGTTCTAGCGTCATGACTGTGCCAAAAGTGATTTGCCTCCGTTACCCGTACAACATCAAGCTTAGCCTTCAAGCCATCTGTCTGCCTGCATGATTCAACCCAGGCGTCATATTTGGTCTTGCTCGTGAACTCGTCCTTATCTCCGCAGATGAGAAGCAGTCTAGCCTCAGGGTTGCACAGGAGGTGGCGTAATGCCGAAGCATACGTGTCAGTGTGGAACATGGTTAGCAATCCTCTCGGGCTGAGGGGATACGACAGGAGTATATGTGACGTTTTCACGTTTGGGTTCAGGATCGGATGAAGAGAAGCTATCAAAGAGCCATAAGAATATCCCTGCAGGCTTGGATCAGGGTGTGCATCGTGTTGTAGAATTCTGTCGTACTCACAATAATCGTCAAAGTATCAATTTCTGGTTTCCCTGCCAGGAACTCCTGCACAGCAGCCTTGAGATCTTCACCCTCTGCTTCACCTGTGAGGGAAGGCCATCCGCTGGACTTGCCAACACCTCGCGAATTATACCGCATTACGTAGTAGTTTTTATTTTGCAGCAATTTAGTGAGCACCTTCAGAGTCCTTTGAGCTCACAAAATCAGTGTCCGCAGGTGCCCATAGGGCTAGTATAGCACTGACGGGTCATTCATGTTGCCCCCGAGCCATGACCAGGGGTGTAAGAGGATTGCCAGTTTAGTGGAAATTAGCGCTGAATTCGGATAAGAAACAGCGACTTGGAGCGTAACGCCTGTGGACAACTTGAACGACATGGGATCCTCAAACTGCACTGACATGGCCACTGTCGAACTGAAACCGCTCAGGCTGTGCTTGTAAATGTGAAGACGATTGCAAGTGGCCGTGCGAACAAGTAAGTACGTACTACCACTCATACTTACGCTGTAATTGTGTGCACGTGCATCAAAAGACCCTTGCTTCCGTAATAGTATGACACTCCTTTCTTATCCAAGACATTCACTTCGTTGATAGTGATCTATGGGTTACAAAACAAAACATCACGGTATTTCCAAAGCCATTGCCTTCAGAGCATCTTGTCTTAAAAATCTCCCCTCACCACCTTATCCAAGCTCTCTGCAAAGTATCTAAGGTTGTGCGAGTTCAGTCCAGCCATCGAAATCCGTCCGTTTGCCGTCAAGTAGATGTGAAACTTGTTGATCATTGCATTCGCCTGAGGTGGATTGATTCCCGTGAAGCTATTACCCCTCATTAGTCCGGTCATCATTCCCAGTATCTGCTTCACGCCTTCTCACCTGAACATGCCAATCTGGTTGATGATATGGACCCAACTGCCAGGTGTATGCAGCTCCTCCGTTAGAAGCCTATAGAGCTCCGTGCGCATGGATATGATTCGCTCCGCCATGGTCTTAATGTCACGGTTCCACTCATCGAATAGGGCACTATCGTTGAGAATAAGCGAGACCTATAATCGCATGTCTCGTCAGATGATCGTAGTCCATATCGAAACTGACTCACGAGGCGTGCACCATGGGATGGTGGGTTACTTATTTCACTCCGCTGTAAAACCGACAGCTGGCTCTTGACACGTTCTACAGCGTCCTTCGCAGGGAGGACGATGTGCAGCGCGCCGACACGCTCGCCGTACAAACCTGCGTTCTTGGCGAAGCTCTGATACGATGTTACTCAATCTGCTGTGATGTGATAGCTTGACGACCCACTGACCTGGCACACAAGCATGGGCATATTTTTCTCCATGAAGTACCTGACTGCCCACGAGTCGTTGTTGAGGTCTCCACTTGCAAAGCCCTGGTATGCGCAGTCGAAAAAGGCGTAATGGTTTTTGGCCATCATCACCTCGGCGATTTGTTTCCATTGGTCACGAGTGGGGTCGACTCCAGTGGGATTATGGGCGCAAGCATGCAGCAAAAATACTGAGCGCGGCGCAGCACTTTGTAAAGTTCCAATGAAACCATCAAAATCTAGGCCGATGGTGGTCGGATCATAGTATGGGTAATCCAATGGCGCAACGCCAACATTCTTGAAAATGGCCTGGTGGTTGGCTGCAGGAAAGCCTGAGTAAAATTTAACTGAAGTTATGCCTACGTGAACTCACCCCAAGTGGGATTACTCAAATAAACCTGCTTGGGGCCATCCCAATGGTAAAACCGGCTAATGAACAAGGCCCCCAAGTGGTTTGCACCTGTTCCTGAAATGGTCTGCACGCTGACGACGCGTCCTTCTTCAATAGCAGGCGAACCGGCGCCAAGGATGAGCTTCGCTGCACCAGCGGTAAACTCTGGTAAACCTGTGATGGGGAGGTATTCGTGGTCGAGGTTAGGATCATTAAGAAGGATGCTGGTGGCCTATGGGTCATCGTAGTAAGTCCAGATCATGGTGAATTCTAAGAAGACGCACTCTTTTAATGACAGGGAGAACCCATGGTTTATGGTTGTCATCTCTGTATGCTCCAACACCAAGGTTGATCTTCTGAGGGTGCGTATCGGCTTTGAATGCTGCATTCAGACCCAAAATACTAGCCGCACTGAAAATCAGTGAGCGGAACAAATTCGACGTGGCTTGTACCCACCTGTCGGGTGGAGCAAGAGGAACACCCTCCCATGTCTCTGGTACATGAACAAATTTAAACGCTGGCCGCAATAACGAAATGATTACCGGTAATTACCTGCTGACAACATATTTGAATCTAAGAGATGATTGTAGATTTGTCTGATCCTGTCTGTCATGTTGGTTAGCTCCGAAGTAAGAGATGTCGCAGGAACAACAGATGTACGAGGTGCACCTGCTCAGTGCTGAGATGATATGTGAGAGCAGTAAGGCAACAAACCGGGATCCATGAGGATCGCGACATGTGATTGCATGGTCAACAGCAACCGTGATTGTAAGAACGAGCGTCCCTTTTCCATCCTTCATCAACATTCATCCAACAACCTGGAAGTGACGACAACTGAACATGAAACACAAGGTACTCACTGGTATCTGAGAAGATCAATGGGTGAGAACAGGATAGCGATGGCACGACAGATGATGATAGTATAACTTTAAGTAGCAGTGTCAATCGGTTATATATCGAGTCATTACATATTTAGTAAGTACGGTGGGAATAAAGGGTTCAAAACTCTGGATTAGCCTAGTTGCTTGAAACCGCGTAAGCTACTCTCATCCACTCTCTCCCGCTCTGACTCCGGCCGATTGTATTAGTTTGTAAGTAGCAAAATGTATGGACGTACAGGTTTACAGCATTCGCCCATTTGAAATCGCGGGTATACTGTAGCTGGTTATTAATATGTAAATGTTTACAAAGTAAACGTGAAAACTCGGCCGTCACGATTCCGTCTGTCGCATATTGAAACGTTCATGTAACCAGTGACGCTTCAGGGGCTTCACTTAACTATCATACCTAAGGTTCTTGCCGTGACGTGGCAATGACTACTTACACCTAGACAGACCCCAATAGACGGAAGACGGTCGTTCTTCTAACTTACACGGGCACTGAATGTTGAAGGGTTGAATGCTGGATTACCACAATGATCCCTGCGTGTGCAGCAGATTGATGTGCAATCGGTGACTGGGGCAACTGCCACGCAACTCCGAGTCCTGGTGACTTTGCCACGTCTTGAAAACACTCAAAGTATTGAAGCCTACGGGCCGAAATCTTGTGGGCACAAGCAAGCTCATCAAGTAACTTGTTTATGACAAACTACATAGATTAGTATCATTCCGGACTACGAACTGCGTGCCCGCGTGCCGTGTTCACCATGACATTGCAGTTTTCAGGTTTGTGTTTTTTTTCAGGATCTTCAGGATCGCTTAGCTTGAGCCACCTTCTGCGCTGTCCCCGGTCTCCGGTGGGCAATCGTCGCCGGGAGTTGCGTGTGCTCGGATCGCATGACATGCCGGTAGAGAATGTGGAGGCGCACGGCAGGGTCAATCAAGGAGGTCATGAATCATGATACATGCGTCAACTGGTTCCTGAGAGAAGTATGACATGTTCGTACTCCAGAGAGAGGAACTGCAGCGTACGACTTGGTCTCGATTATGCTCTCCTCATCCGACCGTATAGCCATATGAAGTGGACATGATCGAATGGCAGGTCGAGGTACGATAGCCGTAAGTGCGAACATAGATTGTGGGGATAACTTGATTACCAGGTATTGTAAGCGAACGCGTATGCCGGAGGAGCATTCTGCCCGCAGGATGCCCGGCAGTACGAGTTCTTCCCGAAACACTAGTGACGACTCACAATCGAGATGCGGTGTTACAGTGGTGATGGCATTGACAATGAGGCGGTTATTTGCAGTGGCCGCGAGGGAGGCGGTAGTGCGCACAATATCCAGTAGCTCCCCCTTTTTTTCTTCTTTTGTTCATGTTTATTGTCCATTCGATAGATTGGAAGTCGTGACCATTGATCCTGACTTGCGCGGGCATGAAAATGTCAGTATGGCGAATGTCATGGATTTCATCATGCCGCATCTATCTCTCCGGGTTCTTCACGTCATTCACTTATCTCTCCCCCACTCTCCATTTGATAGGTTGGGACCCGGGAGTCGTGATCATCGATCTTGGCTTGTGCGGGCATGAAAGCACCAGCTGATGGCGAATGTTATGTGTTTCATCATGCTGCAACTATCTCTCCACCGGAGTCCGGATTCTTCTCGTCCTTCACTTATCTTTCGGTATCACCTGTCGCCTTCTCTATCTCTCCGAGAAGGTCCCCCCCAGCCTGCATGTGTGCGATGTAGCCGAGGAGTGTTCTGCCACCTTTGTAGTCGCTTAACATGTGCTTTAGGTGGAATGCTCCGAGTCGCGGTCCCCTAATACACAAGGAGCGACTGTCTTCCTTCTATTACGAAGGGTCTGCGAAGGGGAGACCATCTCAGTCCCACTTGTTCTAACTTCTCCCCGTCTTGCGTATGCCGGGTCTTCCGAGTCTGGGTAGGCAGGTCAGTAACACATGACCATGTCTTCGATGACATCTTTGAGAAGTAGAAGTTTTATGCGCGTGGGAGTCTGTCGTCAAAGTGATGTTGTATATTTTGGCAACAACGAAAATTTACAGTTCAACTCAGATCCATTCTTCATTCATAAACGATCGATGTGTGAAACAAATTGTGTAGCGTCAGCAGGAGTAGCATAAATGGACAACCCCTGAGCCCGACCGTAAACACGAAACTTCCGAAAGCAAAAAGCAAAGCAAAGCACAACAGATGTGCTCCAAAACACATCTACTTCGCATTCTCCCTTGACGTGAAGTAGCTCGGGAATATGCCCATCAGCTCTTCGAGGTACCAATAATTCCCCGAAAGATCATCCAGAGGGCCCTTGCCCTTCTTGCTGCGTTTACCGCGAGACTTCTTCGGCACCTCACCACTAGCCAAGTCAGTCTCCACCTCCTCGCGCACGATCTGCACCCATAGCCCACCAAGCCCCATCCCGAGACTCAGATTGTTGAGCACGGCAGGCACTACGACAAGCACAATGTCATCTTCATATGGGTTGTGCGGCTTGCCTGGGCCGCTGCCTTCAACCTCGCCATTAGGCAAGACTACAGCACCGCGGGAGGTCTTGCGGATGGTCGGACTCGGAATGTCGCACTCCTCCCTCCCCCACGGACCCATGACGATACGCGCAAACCTTCGCTCCAACTCATCCTCCACCATCTCCGCAGAGTCGCCTTTAATCTTGGCCTTATCCTTCGGGGGCGGGTGGATCGCCTTGATGCGTCGCGTTGAGGACTCCACGATCCCTGTGGTATGCGTCAGTGGGAGAGCGGTGGGACCGAGTAGGGATGTGAGCGAGGACGGCGAGGAAAGCCAGGAGGGCTCAGTCACTTCGGGTGCAAATGAGAGTGGGGCGGAGTTTGCGCCACATTCTTCATTGTCACCCGCAGGGGCCCACCCGCCATCCTCATCGATGGTACCCCAGCCGTCAACGTCTACATCACCCCAGCCACCAGTATCTCCCATAGCACCCCACCCGCCGGCAGCAGTGTCTGCGGTGTCTGCAGACCAGATA
>LVVM01001863.1:17267-30423 GCA_001882365.1 Rhizopogon vesiculosus
CCGACACTTGCTATGCCCGATCCGGCAATAATCAAAGTGCCACGTTTGGTACTGTTAGAACTGTTAGAGGTGGTCATAGTGAGTAGACAGAAGGTGATGAAAGGAAATGCTTATAATCAATATAAATAGCCAGGAAATATGACACAATGAATATGGTAGCCCTGATATGAAGGTTCGTGTCAGGACGGATGAATTAAAATGTCCAGTTCGCTGACTGAGATAAGAATATGGGTCATGATTCGTGCCATGGTATGCCGAACTTGAAGAAGTCAAATGTCTATGAGCGCGGAAGGCAAAGAAACATGTACGCTGGAGCTGACCAACTCGCAGATCAATAATTTCCTCGCTATGTTCTCACCTCTTGCTGACGTGTATCATAGAGCGTGTATGCCAGCGAGACAGCTATGACGTTACAATGATCTTATAGACCAACCCTTCCGGGAAATCGAGACTCACTGCTGTGTAGGATTAAAGAGGCTCAAGTGATAGCAGATCCTGTGACTGCTCAATCGTTCGTTTGATAGGAAGATAAATCATGCGCACTTGAAGAATTGTAAATATGCACACAATGGCTACTTATCATGCATGTTGTAAGATAGCTTGATTTGTATATGGACGTAATGGCAAGAATCTGTGACGGCTACTATTTAGCGTTGGAGGCTCGAAGTACTAGACGGCACACGGAAAGAGCTAAACCCCTTTTTCCTGATGAGGCCGGGCATGTAGGGGACTTCGCAGGAAAGTTGAAGATATAGATGTAGTGATCCTCGCTGGCCACATAAGACTTGTTCAGAATTGCAAATTACATGTTTTCACTTTAGAAGCCCTAGCCCAGGCCCAAGCCAAGCCCGGCACATCACTAGTTGTGGTGTTATGCAGTAACGGTATGCTGTCTTCTCAACTTTTGCCTGGGGCGGCATCGGATTGTATTGAATGTGCTGCGCAGGCCGTTCGATTCCGTGTCTATGCTTATCGCGCCGACGGCACTATCCTTGGTGAAATTACCTCAGGTGGTGATTATGAGTATACCCTTAACTGGACCGTCCATGTTGCCAATTACAAGGGCACATACTACGAATTCGCAGGTATGTCCCAAATCCTTCACTTCAATATAGTTTTCTAGATGTTGTGATATTTGCTCGAACAGGCGAGTATGAGGAAAACCATGATCTCAGGAATCCTGATGTGCAAACGAACGAGAAGCCTCCAGTGGTATGTCTGAGATCCCTCAGCGCTTCTTGAAAGCCCCAATATTTTGTCTAGAAACCAGAGGAGCGGTCGCGGTCGATTGTTGACTCTGGCGACCAAGAGATATCGTATCCGCAGACGACGCAGCCAGTAAAACTGAAAGGATCTTTTCAAGGTTCTCGGGCAGAGGCAGTAGGCGTCCATCCGGGAGAACTTCGCACAGACGTCAAAGGGCGGCTTATCATCATCGGCGGAGGTGGCTACTCACGGTCCGTCGCCAACAAAGATAAACTTCACTTCCAACCCGAGATTATCTCGGAGTTTGATAGCATCGACTGGGTTGATGACACCTGCGACTGCTGGGTTGACGTCAAAGTCAAACAGGCAAGCAAAACGTGAGCCACATTGTACTGCTGATTTCATAGTCATAGATCAAATTCGTTTCAGTTGGACTGCTTACCAGAAATCGACTGTCATAAGTGCGCCTCCGAAGTTTGCATGGGGTATCCAGTCGCCTACCACGATGTACGGCCTCATCACGAATATCTATTACAAACACAATGACTGCAAAGGATGACAAACTAGTAGAATTCTACCAAGACATATGGCCTGTCATGAATGGTGCTTATGCGCTTTCCTGGGTCAACCGTGACGCGTACGACGGTCATAGTATGTCTAACTCTCACCTTTTCATTGACACCATCAGTCTAAGAATGACGAGGTGTTTCCGATAAGGGAAACTTCTTGACCATGAAAGATGATCATGCGAATTCAGGTGACGCGACCAAACTATTCCGCAAGCAAGTCTTCAGCCGTCTGAGACTTCCGGACTACCAAGACCCAAATCAAGCTTCCACGAAGTATATGCCTCGTCTGTCAGGTAACAAGTGAGTATGGCGTTATCCTGTTGTCCAAGACCTTCTGACATGGACAAATCAGCGGCGATGCACTTGAACCTGGTCTGAGTGAGGGAAAACCCATAGAAAGATTCGCAGCGTTAACTAAGCTGCCATATGAGCGGTTTGTGAAGTGGAAGGACGGAAAATTTACTGCTGCGGAGGTACCGTGGAGTGGAAAAAGCTCTCTTAAGGACGTTCCTCCGGAACTGCAAACAATGTTCTTGACGCGCACAGCTCTTGAGCACACGGTGGGAGAACCACTTTACTCAGGAATTGAGATACACTGGTCTGCGAGGTTGCCAGAAATGTATGACTTCAAAACCTTCCCAGGCCACGAGGGACCTGCCTTCCGCTTTGATCATACGGAAGTCCCAGCGGGCCATATATGCCATGGCCTGAGTCTTCCGTGGCAGAGTGACTTCGATCAGGGCAACACCCACTGGTGAATATAAGATGTTTGTCAGACGTAATTTTGACTAACCTGGACCGTCGGAAGGGTGGCCCTCTCCTCATCCTGACGATGTTATCAATATTCGTGACATTTCATCGGGAGCGAAGATTCCTGCGGATATGTATTACCAAAGATGTCGCTCCACAAAGGAGAAAGTGGACGCATGGCCTTCGAGATACTCCAGAATGTAAGTTTCCCCGGAATTTCCGCCTTCTATTATAACTAATTTGGCGCCGTTCCTACTGAATATTACCCAGGAAGTATAGACATGGTTCACCACTGGCAGAAGCTCGGGTTTGTGGCGAAAGATCCTAGTACAGTGATTGGAACCGATCTGCTAGCCTGGGTGGAGAATGAGCGCATGCACATTGACGTGTCACTCTCCTAACGTTTGGTAACTAAACCTGTATCACGTAACTAAACAACACTTATGGACCGAGTACAAAGGAGGAGGTCGAAGGACTAAAGATACTGGGCCACATACCGGGCGATCTTGTCCGTTCTTGATCGCGATACGCACGATGTACAAGGATGGTCAACAAGTATATTTTCCGGAAGTCGCATAATTCCCCAGTCAATTGTTTGTTGTATGGCGCAGGGCAGGAGCGAAAGGACGACCGGAGGGACCAAATAAGCACTTAAGTCTGGTACATGAAATATTCTGTACCATACAAAGCTGCACATGCAGCAGCACCTCCCGTCATCGCAAGCGTCATTGGGTAAAATGGTGGTCTTAGAGACCGTCGCAGATGTAAGAAGAGGTACGTCAATGACCAAGCTGTGGTGCATGTACATCAAACGAAGCTGACGCGAAAAGTGCTGCTAAAGCTCACCAGTAGCTATTCCACTACCATTCCTTGCGTCACCGGCTGCTAGAACGTACGCAGCGCCGCCAAAAACTAGTGAGAACCCGACACGGTGGAGATATGGTGGAAAGTAAACATTTGGACGGACAACCGTGGATGGGATAACAGCTGAGGTCGTGACTGGTGCATTTCAAAAGGTTCAGATAATGAAAGTATAAAGCGAGACATTGATCGACACGCACATAGTGTCCCGAGAGCAAGAATGGGACCCCTTCAAAGTTCATTAGCTATGCAAGTTTCAACGTGGTCAGAAGTTAGTGGGACTGAACTTGGATCGTGCATATGGTTGGAAATGAGAAAACACTCCAGATGCTGGTTGGGAAGTAGAAGGAGACAAATTTGCGCGTTCAGCAGAATCTTTTCTTTCCATCGCGGGCGATGTCACGGTACTAGTAGAAGTTGAATGCCGGCTAATCGGGCCGGTCACGGTATTTTATTCATTATTCAAAGAATCCAGTGGCAAGTGCCGCGGAACACGAAGTCCGGAGCATGTTTCACTGACAACTGGAGTAGAAGCTTGGAGCACGATATGCACGTTCCATCATCACCTGAATCATAGTCAAACAGTACTCCTTCATCATCTTCTTAAACTACCCTTTTTTTCATCTGAACGATGCCTTCGAACACCATCCAGTCGGGGAACGCATGGCAAGGCTTCAGCAAGATTCAGCACATATTTATCTTGTACGCCACAATCCGTCTGTTGACAAAAAGAGCTTCTGTAAACTAGGTTCATCGATTTGTTCAGTGGCGATTCTTTTAGCAGTGTTCGTTGGGACTACCAAGCTTCTCCACACCCGTCGCTCAAGAGTCCGCTGGGAGTCACCTTTCCAGGTGTAACATACGCAGAACCAGGGAAGCCAAACTGGGTTGGGCATCTAGTCAAGTCGCGCCCACCAGAGACCATAGTGATATACGACTATGCTAGGGGGAGCGACTTCGTGTCTTCTCTGGAGAGACAGATCATATACCAGTACCTACCGAATGTCGCGAGGAAGCCATCATCGGCCCAATGGGATTCAAATGATACACTCTTTAGTGAGTGGCCTCGAGTTATTTCCTCGATGTCTCTGACCTGAGACCTGCAACAGCAACATGGATTGGGATTAATGATCTTGCGTAAGGTCATCATTCTGTTGTTTTATTCACTACCTGACCTCAAATTTCCTCAGCCTCATCGACGACAGTGATGGCGTATATAATACCCTAAGGGGGCTTTTCCGGTACCAAGAGAGGCTATACGCCTCAGGAGCTCGAAACTTTCTGCTATTTGACCTTCCTCCGATCCACCGATCGCCCTCAGGTATAGTTATACCTTCTGTCATGATTCCATATATTCATCTCAGAACGCAGCACGCGATGATACCGATACGGTACTGCAACAATATTATACGTGGAACTTGACTCTGGAGCAGGAACTCCGGAAGTGGGCTAGCACCCATCCAGATATCACCGCCTTCCTCTTTTCCTCGTGGGATTCATTTTCGCGCGTGTTGGATGACCCATCTGCGTTCGGATTTGATCCGAGCGACATCTTTCAAGCTGGGGGCGCCATATGGGTAGACCGGCTTCGTCCTACGAGTGCGATGCACCGGGTTATTGCGGACGATGTGATTTCGTTCTTGGAGTCCCAGTCACCGCTTGTCACCACCGGCCATCCGGATTTCTCAAAGAATCGCGCGTGCAATGCTGTATGAATGGAGATCAAGGTGTCATAGTTGGAGCATGGAGCAGTGCTGGTGCTTGATTGATTAATCGATTGGTTGCGATCGTAGCTTTCTGGCAGGGACTGACATTTTCGGATTTGTGCTGTTACTGACAGATTATCTGTATCGATTCAATGTATCCAGTATGTATAAATTCACAACGATGAGCACAGTCATGTCAGGTCTGCCAATTTGCGACTGGCTGCCATCGTCGTGTCTACTAGTATTTGCGTATTCATACCTATCATACTTGATGCGCCTGACCACTCCGGAAGGGGGAACGTGGAGTTGATTGACAGAATGATGATGGGCCATTGATTGTTGCTTCGTATATGGATACAAGTGAGCCTGCGTGAATCATGTGATGGAAGCTTGTACAAGATAATCTGATCGATGATCACTCACCGAGGATGCCTGCGAGTCCAAATGAGTCCGGAGTCATGGTGGCGTGGAAGGGCGAAGCGAGACGTTTGATCTACGTCAAATGTGAGATGCTGAAATGAATTCAACCAAGTTCGTTTCAGTTTCTCGCATTTGACGCAGACAATTAGATTAGTCACGACACAGAGCAAAAAAAACAAATAATACGAGTGAGAAGTTAGAACGACGCGCAGGCACTGCTCACGCACTCTTCCTCTCAAGGCTCATTGAGGGACATCACTCGCCGTCGTCCATGTTCCTGACTGAGAACAAGGAAGCAGAGATAGTTGAGGTGGGTCCGTGAACTCGGAGATGGTGGCTGGGGAGTGAGCAGTACTGTGCTGGGATAATAGGATGATGTGCAATTTGGGTTGGATTGGGTGATGGATCGTTGAGAAAGTGAAAGTGGCGATTGAAAGGCGTTTCTTTGTGAATGATGTGCTGTACACGTTTTCATGTAATGCGAGGAGATACGCACGTTGGACGGTGGGAAATAAATGCATAGCATAAACGTTATGTAACTCTAACTTAAGCGTCCGAAGAGTGAATGCCATGCACCAAGCGTGCTGCAGGCTGCAGGCTTCCCTACATAGGCGGACCTTTGAGACGAAGGAAGACGGTCCTTAGTACTCTTACTACTTAAGTTGCAGGTTGAGGCACCTGGCAGAAGGGGCGTGTTATAATTGCAATCTTAGAAGATCCCTGCGCCTGCTCACCAAGGTCAATTCTTCGCTCTTTGTCTGTTGATACATAACATTAAATTTTCATATGAACTAACAGTTGGAATCAACAGACAAAGAGCCTTCCGAGTCAAGATTAGGCATACAGGACGCGTGGTGACCTCACCACCGCTTCTTCGATTGTACACTCACCCTCCTACTTGCTGCCTCGACACTGGCTATGGCTTCTACCTCGACACATGCTGCTCCTGCAGCAGCAAAAGAAAAGCTCACACCAGTGAAGACCTTGGAAGACCACGAAGATTTTATCCAATCCATGGCCTACTTTCCGGACGGTAAACGAATCATCAGCGGATCAGATGATAAGACTGCTCGCCAATGGGATATGCAGGCGGGTAAGGAGATTAAGAAGGAGCGAGATGTTTGTCAGTGGGAAGTACGTGCTGTGGCGGTATCAAGGAATGGTCGATGGGTTGTCATTGCTGGTGGAAATGACGATCACACGGAGCTAAAAGCCTGTGAGATTGAGACGGGCATTATGAAAACGTTCCGAGGACATTCGCAAGAGATCAAGTGCATCGATATCTCCCCAGACAGCACGTTGCTGGCGAGCGGTTCAAGGGATGAGACAGTACGGATATGGAGCTTGGTCACAGGCAAACTCATAGCTGGTCCATTCGAAGGTGTTGGATTCATGGGTGCTATTCGATTCTCACAAGACTCTAAGAAGCTCGCAGTGTCCTCAGAGGTGGGGAATGGCCTCGACGTGTGGGATGTTCAAACACAAAAATCGGATGTAATGTTCCAGGGGAAGGGAACCATGACACCGGCAGTAACACAGGTGCCATTGTTCTGGACGAACAGGGAGACGATCCTGACCGCATTCAACTTCACGGATCATGGCCCCATAACGATCTACGAGTTCGACGCGTCGACACTGAAGACTGTTGGAACTTCCTTCGAAGGGCATACCGACATTATTAATAGTATAGCACTGTCATTTGATGGCGCTCTCCTCGCCAGTAGTTCACGCGATAACACCATCAAGCTCTGGGACTTCGAGTCCCGCCATCTCCTCGCCTCATTCCATGTTCTGAATGCCAAAATCATCATTTTCTCGCCGCTCGACTCCCGACAACTGGCTTACACGACAGCAACTTACAAAGATGACAACAAGATCTATATATGCAACACTCCGGCCGACATTCTGGCCAGGACCACCCTCCCCAAAGTGCGTTTACTTACCTTTACCAATCTTCGGTGTAATAATCTTCTCCAAAAGACCAGTGCAACTCTGCAGGACCTCCTTGAGGTATGTGTCACGTCCATTTGCACCTTTATGCTGATTGGCATGCATCATCCCAGTCTGACGCAACCCGTCGTCCTACCGCCGTGCACCGTAATCGAGTAACATCGCCTACCATATCTTACCCCCCTAAACCGCCAGCACCTTTGCACGCAAAAGAACCACAGCAGCACGTTTTCCTTGGTCAACTCCGCAAATTCCTTGGCTTCTCTTCCATTACCGATGCAATTCCTCCTGTTCCAGACGAGCAGCTTCGCGATCCCTTAGATGTATGTCTTTTATCATCGTTCTGTATCGGTTGACTCCATCATCACCCCACAGATCCCTGCTACATTGCCCCTACCTCGCATCCACTCTCCTTCGCAGGCCACAACACAGGGAGGTTCACACGTGGATCCTCACGCAAATGTGAGTGTCGATTGTTGAAGTCACTCATTTGACTCACATTTTGTCAGTCTCAACGCACACAAGCTGCGACGCCGCCCGACGTATCATCTTCCCCCGGTCCCAGATCCTTCGGCGCCCGCCTCTCAAGGTGGTTATCCATTCAAGCACGTCATGCAGTGCTGCCTATCGTCGATGTTCCTCTTGCACAAGGCAAACAGGTGTGCTTCGTTAATTTAGCTCTCTGTGGTAGAGTCATCATGCTTTAATTTTCAGCGCAACGCTACAGCGGGGGCTCCCAAACAACAGGACGAAGACGCGATACCTGATGAATACTTTGACGATGATCCTCCTTCACAGGACCCCAATTCACAACAAACCACCGCTGCAGTGGTGAACACTACCGGAGCACAACAAACTACCGCAGCAGTGTCGAACAATACCGGGGCACAACAAGCTACCGCTGCGGTGCCAAACAATACCGGAGAGCATGGAAGTGGCCGGATGTGTTTCTGCTTCTAGTTATTTCTCGGATATCCTCTGTAATTTTCGCTCCCACTGTATTCGAATCATAGGACATCCGGTTAGGTCCAATGAACTACTACATTATCCTCCTGACAAGTCCAGATAGATGCTGCAGGTCATTCTGCAAGGAACATGCAGAGCCTGAAAATGATTGTACCATTGTATTACAGCATGGACGTTCCAAGCGGAAGGACGTGTACTCTAGATTTGTCTGACGAGGTTGAGGCACCGTGAACCCTGAAGCTCGCCTGGACGAGATATTCCCTCCAATTCATCGAGCATGGCGAGTGCGGTTCACAAATATCATCTAGGACTTACCCTTCAAGTACAGATTTCGTGCCTCTACTAGGATCCGGCACACACCTAACCACAGTACTATGCTTGACATGAGATCCAAGGGATCATTGGTATACATACACCCTGTGTGGAGGCACAAGGCACTATCAATTGTACAGTTTATATAAGCTGATGTAAGTGACACGACAGGCGTTTACAGTGAATCAAGCATTTCCTGTAGATAAAACCCCAGGAGCCGGGGTATGAGCATGCAGGAGGGGCGTGTGAGGATATATACAAGCTTAAGGGTGACTGGCACCGTATGAACCAATTCTTCGCTCTTCTTTGTTAGCCTACCGTAAGTGACATTCTCATCTGAATGTCCAGCGCGGATGAACTGACGATTAGAATTAACAGGCAAAGTGCTCTAGACTTGTCATGTTCAAGGACCCTGTCGGCGTCCGCCTTTAGTGATACAGAACACGAAGACACATCACTGCCACTTCATCAAACGCACCCAGATGATCCTGATATCAGTCATGACACTGGGGGGTCACGAAAGCGCGATCCAATGCATGTCCTACCTCCCGGACGGCAAACGAGTGCTCAGCGGATCATCAGACAGGACGGCTCGGCAATGGGATCTACATGCAGGTAATGAGATTGAGGAGGTGCGATATGTTTGTGAGTATTACGTATGGGCCATGGCAGTATCAAGGGACGGTCGATGGGTTGTCACTGGTGGTGGGCGCGGTAATTGCGGGGAGCTCCAAGCCTGTGAGGTTGCGACGGGCGTTGCAAACATTTCAAGGACACTCAGAAACTATCACCTACATCGATATCTCTGCAGACAGCACGTTGCTGGCGAGTGGGTCGTTTGATAAGAGCACGCGAATATGGAGTTTGAACACTGGAAAAATTGTCGCTGGTCCATTCAAGACTAATGATTGGCCGGACGCAATCCGATTCTCGCAAGACTCGAAAAAGCTTGCAGTGAACTCAAATGTCGCGAAGTGCCTCGGGGTGTGGGATGTCCAAACACAGACATTGAACCAAACTGTAGGGAAATGGGCTGATGGTGATACAACATATGCACCGGTCTTCTGGACAAACAAGGGAACCATTCTGACCGCATTCAGCTTCGCCGATGATAATTCGGCCGCCACGACGATTTATGAGTTCGACGCGTCGACATTAGAGACCGTCGGAGCTTCCTTCGAAGGGCACACCGGGCTCATCGCTAGTCTAGCAATTTCATTCGACTGTGCTCTCGTTACCAGCGCTTCACGCGACGAAACGATCAAGCTCTGGGCCTTCGAGTCCCACCAGCTCCTTGCCTCATCCCACATTATCAATCCTTACATTCCTTCTCTCTCATCCGACTCGCATCGATTAGCTTACACAGACTCATCTAAGATCTATATCTTCAACACTCCATCCAACATTCTGGACAACATCGGGACAGTGACAAAAGGACACCCCAAAGTTTGCCCCTTACCTATCTTTACCCATCTTGTAGTAAAATTCTCTCTAGAAGACCGGTGCAGCCCTCGAGAATTTACTGAATGTGAGTGACATGTACATTTTCATCTCTATTCTGAAATTAATTGACATGCGTCATTACAGTCCGACGCATCCCGTCGTGCCCGTCCCCATAATCTCGCAACACCGCCCTTCATATCTTGCACTCCCAACCTGCCAATACCTCTGCCTACAAGAAATCCACAGCCACATGTTTTCCTTCGCTTTTCTTCCCTTACAGATGTAATTCCTCGTGTTCCAAACGAGCAGCTTCGTGATCCCTTAGATGTATATCTCTTATTCTTCCTCCTTTAGCAGTTGATTCGACGATTACACCACAGATCACTGCTACGTCGCTTCTACATCGTGTTCATTCTCCTTCGCAGGCCAAAAACCCAAGGGCATTCATATATCCCTCGCG
Organism: Rhizopogon vesiculosus; assembly: GCA_001882365.1. NCBI lineage: Eukaryota > Fungi > Basidiomycota > Agaricomycetes > Boletales > Rhizopogonaceae > Rhizopogon > Rhizopogon vesiculosus. The sequence goes on from LVVM01001863.1 coordinate 27,911, forward strand.
AGAACGTGAGTGTCTACACCGATGAAATCACACATTTTGACTTACATTTTATCAGTCTCAGCGCACACCCGTACCGCCCGCCGTATCATCTGCCCCTGTGACCATGGACTTAAATACGAGCGCGTTGGCCGTCATGAGGTGCTTGAATTGGCATGACCTAATTTACAAGATAAAACGACCCGGAAGGGGCTGACTTTGCAAGCGTGTGTGAATGGATGTGACTTTCCCAATCGCGCTGGACAGCTTGCAGCCGCATAGGCTGAATACCCCGGAAGGGGGCGAGATCATGGTGAATCTGGTTGGAACCGTTGCCGTTAAAGCTGGAACCTGATGCATATGTCGACGACAGATTGTCGGATGACCCGTCGGCGACGGACACGACAGTACATACTATCATGCCAGAATATTGTTATCACATACAGTGGACATGCTCATAATGAATCAACTTTTCAGGATCCCGCCGTGGTTCCCAATTAATTAGCTGTATAATGCATGACCTTCGGAGGGCCATTATGCATTATGAGGTGCCAAGATAATAGGACGGGACATACAATACTACATCAATCTTTTGTTTTAGTAGGTCTATTGTCCATTTCGAGTATGTATATGAGCACTTGGGGGATCACCTGTGATTACGACCAAATCGGATGATTGTCTGCACATTTGCAGCCACGGAAATATCCCTCCCTGATGCCGAGAGAGACCTACAGGCCCATCTTGACAAGCATCATGGTTATATGGATTCTGATTGGAGACCGGCACTCGAAGCTGTTGTGGAAGCTGAAGGAAATACAGAGATGGCTTTAAATGTTATTGGCGCACTGATGCAAGCTGCATCTCGTCGTACTGGCCTCAAAATTCGGATTCCCGCACGCCCAAGATCAGACCAACTGTCATCTGCCGAGGCCGAGCTTATGCAATCAGTCCATGATCTCAAGGCTCGCAATCGTATCTTTGGCAAATTACCAAGTGTCAATGAGCTTCTTGATCCTGCCGAGGAGAGAGATATGGGGGAATTCTCAGCATTCGGTGGTGACAAAGGCATTGCAGATGAGGTCCGTCACGAGCTTGCCGTTGCAAACGGTGAAGTCATTGGTGTTGATTCTGATGACGACGATGGCGACAACGACGACAACGATGATAATGGACACTCATCAATTACACGCACAGATCACCTTGATTTATGCCGGCGGATTGAGGCCGGCTGCATGCAGTATGGTGATCCTCAGTTTTCACTTAACTTATCAATACAACTTCGTATTTTTCATGGTACCCTACGACGAGAAGAACTGATGACTGCCAGGCAGACTTCTTTAAATGAATTTTTCTTGGTATAATACTTGTACTCGTAGATAATTTACTGTCACACATTTGGCGGAAGTCACATATATCACAATAATGTGACATACCTGGTGTTGCATATGTCTCATAATGCATAAGATTTTCACAGTCCCAACGCTATGCATTATGAGCATATCTACTGTAGAAACAGTCGCTAATACATGCTTACTAAGTGACAATGAGCCGCGGCTTTGGCTTTTCAACATCTCGGGCCAGGCCAAAGCCATGGTCAGGCCGTTACTTTGGCCTGGCCCGGCTTGGCTTGGCTCACGGCCTGAAGCCGGGCCATGCACCATCACTACTTTACATAAGTAAGTACAAAGTCATAGCCGCTCATGAAAATTTACAATTACACACGATGTTTTCAATAGTCTCCTCTATGTAGGCAGACCTTGAGTGACGAAGGAAGACAGTCGTTCCTTCCCTACTAAGTGTTCTTCAGACCAACTTGCTGCCGTTTTACAGGCGCACCATCAGTACTCAGCAGTTCACCGAAGTTTGAACCCGTACGGTGATTCTTGCCACTACGGCCATATTGCATGCATGATAAGTAACCATTGTCTGCAGATTTACAATTCTTCAAGTACGCATGAAATGAACAATTGAGCGGTCACAGGATCTGCTACCACTCGAACCTCTTTAATCCTACACAGGAGTGAGTCACGATTTGCTGGAAGGATTGTTCTATAAGATCGTTGTAGCGTCATAAGATGCTGTCTCGCTGGCATACACACTCTATAATACACGTCAGCAAGAAGTGAACATGGCGAGGAAATTACTGATCTGCGAGTTGTTCACTAGGGGTCAGTTCCAGCCCACATGTTTCTTTGCCTTCCACGCTCGTGGATATTTGACTTCTTCGGCATGCCATGGCACGAATCACGACCCATATTCTTCTCTCATTCAGCGAACTGGACACTTTGGCATGGTTAATTTATCCGTCCCGGCACGAACTCTATATCAGGGCTACCATATTCATTGTGTCATATTTCTTGGCTATTTAAGTTGATTGTAAGCATTTCCTTTCATCACTTCCTTCTCTACTGGCTATGACCACCTCTAACAGTTCTGACAGTACCACGCGTGGCACTTTGACTATTGCCGGGTCGGGCATAGCAAGCGTCTCACACATTACTCTCGAAACGCTCTCTTATATCAAAGAGAGTAACAAG
>LVVM01001878.1:0-17223 GCA_001882365.1 Rhizopogon vesiculosus
TTATGCATTGTTACGATATGCATTATGAGCATATCTACTGTAGTTTATTTACATAGGACGTGTGCTTGCGAACGGTAGCGGAGTTTGAAACGGCTAGTGTTGAGCCTAGACTTGGCAAGTCCTTCGCTGGTTCCAGGCTTTCTGCTCTGCTAATTTTCCCACTGGTTACCGTTGGTGGGTCCTGCTCCTGAGTTTTGACGTGCCCTGGACAGCAGCGAGTAACTACATATTTACACAGATGACGCAGACCTTGAACTCGCGTCAGTGACTGCTGAACGATGCCGGTACCCAAGACACATCCGATTATCACGTCGAGCTTTAAGATAAATAGGGGTTGTATTTTAGATGTCAGGCTATCCAACAGTGAAAGGATTGCATTTTTTAACCCAAGCGCAGAAGAGTTAAATATCAGCACAAAATGCGAACCGGGTTCATAACCTTGGACAATGAGAGCGACAAATCGATTATTCGGAACACACTTTACCTCACCAGCGAGCAAACCCTGTTGCCGTGCCTCGATTCCCTGGTCCTATTGTCCCCTTACCTTTTCCAGAACTCTCTCATTGACCTTGGACAGTTCCAGCGTCAGATTCGCGGCGGAGGATTCTTTTAATCCTAAACATGTTCCGTCATCACCAGGTGAGCAACTTGGCAAATGAGACACGAAATATCCGGACATTTTCTATCTCAACTGACGTGCGACAATCATGCATGTTAGCCTGAGCCCCTTCTAGAGCTACATAGTACTAAAGCCAGGGCTGCTGGTAAACAGTGAGTCAAACAGTCATTCACGTTGGAATTTATAATGTGTCCCAAGCACCACAGTGAATACGGATTCCGAGCTAGGAGAATTCAGAGCTCCCCAGAAAGCAAGTTAGAGAAAGTTAGATGTTCATGGAGGAAATAGACAGGTACCATCATACTGTTCTCGAATCTGGACGCATGGTCATGTTCCCTTTTCCTAGATCATGTGTGCATCCCCCTGACTTAGGAACTCGGAGTTGATTCGACTGCGACGCCCAGCCCGATATCACAGCCCTGCTTCGGATATTACCTGATGTTATCCCGCGTGAGCGTCTGAAACGGTCGGTTAACGGAACAAGCTCGACTTTGTATAATCTGCGGGGAATTGTCCCGCCGAATGGTTCCTCGCAATCAATTTTAGAAACCTATGTGTTCCCTTGGCGCAGTAAATTTATAAGAGCCAACTCCAGGACTACTTCGGAATAACCATGCAAACACCTGTCCTTGTGAGCTACCCGCGCGTCGCCCCCAGCGAGAAGAACGGCTATGCGCACTCAGCTTTGGCTACCAATGCTCAGCCTCATGCATTGACTGCGGCTTCTATCCAGCACAAACCACCGTATACCACGTTCATTCAGCCCATGGAGCATGCGGCTTCGGCGGTATTCACCCCTCCGACTCCTAGTACATTCACTCCAACTGTCTTTCCACCCGAAGATATCCCCAAGACCCACACCACTCCATCGTATTCCAAGGACCCCATCCCTGAGCTTGTGAATAGTGACCGAGGTCATTGGACGTTCTCGCTGGACGTTCCTATCCCAGACGAGATGATCTACCCAATCCTTACATCACTTGAATACACCGTTAAATACGGCACAAGGGATGGCCGTGGAATATCTACCATTCAAACGAACGTACTGCTCGCCAAGATTCCTGACGCTAGCTTAGACGCGAACTCCGCGCGCAGTGACAATGGGGTCATCAGCACTGTCAGTGGGGCAGGATTCTATCCTCAGATGCTCGACGATGGTGTACCCGTTGTATGCCTCTCATCAGTTCCGGCAGTCAGGGAGAACTGTCCCACTAGCCAGTTGGACCACTACATAGGCCAACAACAACTCCTCCCTCATGTCCGTATCATTGAGGACAGCCGCCTGTACCTGCAGCTGCATGTCATCGAAACTCCCTCCCCTCTCATGCTACGCTCTCTCGTTGTGGATGTGTCTGCCACTTGGGTTGAGGATATGCAGGGGAAACGCTTGCATGACAAGATCGAAGCGGTTGAAGCGAGGATAAAGGTCGCAGAGCAGAAGCAAGCAGAGGAGGAGCAAGCGAGGTTGCAAGCTGAACGCAAATCCGCTGAGGCTAATCGGGCAAAAGAAATAGCCGAGCAGATGGAACAGACAGCCAAGAAGAAGTCGGAATATGATCAGCTGGCAAAGAAGCAGGCAGATCAACAGGCAAATACAGATAGGCTCGCAAAGCAACAGGCGGATGAGCTCGCTGAAACCTATGAGCGCAAGGAAGAAGCTGCTTATGCCACTGCTCAAAGTAACCGGACGGCCAAGGAGGATGCAGACCGACAGGCCGCAGCCGAACATCAGGCAGAGGTGGAGGCGGATACCAGAGCCCAGAAGGATAGAGAAGCTAGGTCTGCAATCGAGCACCAGCTTTAGGCATGCTAACTGTGCATAAAATGGACCATCATACCTACACGCCGCTCGAGCTTCTTCTAGTGCCTTTGCCTTCTTTATTTGTATCATTTATCGCATTACCTGAATCCTCTTTGAGAGTACCGTTGTGACTTTCATTCCTGCCTGGTACAATTGTATAGTTCGGTCTCTTTTAGATCGAATTCACATGTAGTACACCAGGCTTTCTTGAACTTTAATGACAGCTATGTTTTATTTCTCCGACAAATAAGTTAGTATGGGCTGTATAAGACGCCACGCTGGACGCAGACAACAACACACTATTCATGACGACATCACTTGCATTGCACGACAAGAAGCAGCCTGGCGCCTGTGATGTTGTCATCGACAGTGAAATCTGCAGGATATCGGGTATGAGCGCCAACATTGATTGTGGTGATAAGAAAGTCATGCTTCATGACCGCTCGAATGGCTTCCTGATCCGCATGTCTGCTCAGAGGCTGCGAAGGGACGTTGAGCAAAGATGAAGGTAGATACTGTGGAATCGACGGAGTCATACAGGACTGTGCGGACGCGGACCTTGATCACATTAACGACGTACTAGTACATGCGTAGCCAGTGCGCCACTCTTCAGTTGTAATGTTTCACCACAATACCCTCAATAACTTCTTCCTCGACATTTTTTTCAACCCCCTTCTTGAGGTCAGTCCTACCATACGTCGTCGTCCTTCCCCTCCTCCACGTGTCGCACAGGGGGGCATCCTCATCAGGGCACTGGCGCTCAATGCCCACGCGCTGGAGTACCGGGCTCTCAACACACGGCAGCAGACGAACGTCGTTGTCTGGCATTGCAAAGTAGTATACGCCGAGACGATCGTAGTTGCGCTGGTCATCGGGAGGCTGGACGACACGGTGAATCGTAGGCTTGTAGTATCCACCCGTGAGGAAGGTCATCATGTCACCTGTGTTGATAACCTGGCGGCGAGACATCAGGCCCGCGGTTGTCGCAGTAGTTCATCATTGGCGTACCAAAGCGTTGTCAATATGACGGACCCATTTCCATCTGCCGTCAGGAGCCTGAATTTGCAGGCCCCCAATAGGCTGGCTCCACAGAATGGTGATGCTGCCGATGTCTGCGGGATTCAGGGGGACAAGCGTAAGTAGAATACAAATAGTATACCTGTGTGTCCCTTCAACCAGACATTCTTCGATTTCTCCTCTTCATCCTTTGAGCGCCTATAACTAAGATAAGTTGACATCCAGCTATGAGGAAAGTCATGTACTATTTCATAAACCTGACTATTAATATGCACATCAATCCAGGACTAAATATACGAGATCGAAGACCAACCAGATGTTTCTCCCGTGCGATCCAAGTTGTGTTTTTCCACTAACGTTTCCTCAGGTAACTCGAGGCTTAACGCAATCAAGCTGCATGATGCAGTTTATAAGATAAACGTGAACAAGAGGCTCGCAACGAAACTGACCGAAGGATCGGGTGCAGAATATTGAAGTGATTATGACGGGCGAATGCATCGAGTTCTGGAAGGAATGGGCGCAAGACCTGGGGGTGTGGACGCTTTTCGACCTTCATGTTTACTGTCGAAGTGTGAGTAGCGTCTATCACATAAGCAGTTATAGCACTTACTTGCATAGTGCTCGACCTGGTCAAGAACGTTGTTCTCCGTGTTGAGTTTCTATACGACAAAAATAAATTTCGCAAATATTGTCCCCTCATTGCGTCAACTTCACGCACCCAGAGTTGACGAGGTTTATAACCCGCATAGTATCCTACTTTCTCAGCGTCCACAGTGTATGTCTTCTTTTCATCCGGAGGGACATCAGCGAAAGGGACGTCGGCAATATCAAAGATCCTGTCACGCTACAGCATTGCCTCAGTGACCTTGGATTGAGCCACAAAAACAAGTCCCACCTGAGCCTGAGTATAACCATGATTGACGGCGTAGACAAAGCCATGGGTGCGCAGTGCGTCTCGAAGTTGGGGATAGAGTTCCGCCCGTCCTTCTGGCGTATTGGCCTTGGAAAGGTCGACAATAGCTAGGTCCGCCCACTCCACTATAAGCCAGTTGTTAGACACTGTTGTTCTAATAATCAAATACTCTCTTACAGTCTTCTTTAGTTTCTGGAGGCGGGATATAGCGTCCACACTCAGGCAGGGTTAAGCTGGGCATTTCTCACTAGAAGGTTGCGGAAGAATGGAAAGTTGAATACCTTGAGCAGCCGCTATCTAGGACTATAAATCTCCACACCGCGGGGTCTCGAAGAAGGTTATAGAAGAAAGGGAAGTCGAGTATCTTAAGCAGCTGCTAACCAGGAATATTAAGTCTCCACGTCACGGGATCTCGAAGACAAGAAGCAGCGGACTGAGATAAGGGATGCGAATTAGATATGGTACCGTGACCTGTGGGTATGAGGTACCAGAAACTGCCAGCGACACGCCACCATTCACCATTTCCTTCCTGAATACCCCCCGCTTAGGATGGCGATTAGATATCGTCCAATGGGTGCAGGATATCAGCGAGTGACTGGATGTCTGACGACAGCACTACGTTAGTATATGCATGTAATGTGGAAGCTGGACGATGGTTCAGCCATTGTCGACCTTCCACATCACAATTGAGTGAGCTAGGCTATGGTCATTATAAGGAAAACAAATAGTAAATGGGCCAGGCGATTAGGGTGGTTTGTGGGACCCATAGACGTGACGATAGCAGCAACAAGTGCTAGCAGAGGACAGAGGGAAACAAAGACACTACAGGCCAAGGTGACAATGATCTTGGGGAGAGCGAAATGATGCGGTCGGCATTGGAGATGGTGGGGAGAAGTTCGGACTATGTAGCATGAACCACATCATCTCAATCACGGATTGGAACCAGTGCAAGGACATTGGACAAGATAGACAACATATCACGACGCAAAGACTGGCCACGTCGCGTTGACAAGACAAAAGACGGCATCCTCCACTGGAAAGATCTCCTTTTAGAAGAAGGAATAAGTATAGTCGTGAATCATTCAGATGAAATGGCCGGGCCGGCCACTTCCGAGTTAGACACTGTCGCTGTGCAGTACAGACCTACTGTGTCCCGCGTTGCACAGTTATATCTTTCTCATTACAAGAAAATTGACGCTTACAGACATCGCAGCCTATTATTTGCAGGTCGAAAAGAATGCCGACCGTTGAGGTTGTCTCGCTCCCACCATATCCTTCTGCAAGTGTCAGAAAGTCTCTTTCAGCATCACAACTAGCAACCCTCCACCACAACATATCGGGTGCCCTCACTGAAATCCTCGCCCTACCTCCCGCGAAACGAGATACACCTGCTACCCGCACTTTTCTATCTAGTTATATAAACGATATCGCTCATCAGACCCTACAATCTTTGATCTGGCAAGCTCCCCCGTACTCAAATGACCATGTGCACAGACGCGTCCTGCTCCTTGCGGAGAAGCTAGCCATTTCACCGTCTTCCCTTGACGCAAAGACTCTCCTGGACATCGCCATCGCTTACTTTCCATACCCCACTCGTGTTCGTGCGCTCTTCGCTGCAGCTCTCGTCGGCGCACCAGATCTAGCTATAGTGTTCGCATCAGATATGGCCCCTGTACTAACTGCCCTTCTCAGCCCGTCCCATTCCACAGGTCTGTATGCCCTCCGCAAAACCGCACGCTGTTTGATCAGTCTACTCTCTGGATGTCCCCCCGAGCTCGTGCGCCCATTCGCGAAAGACCAAGGTTTCATGATAGCACTAGCACATGCATACGACGAAGGACTCGCTGCATTAGCACGGTCTTATGGCGGTTTACGCACAGATGTCGTCACACGTGAGCTGGATGACTGGGAGCGCATCTGGCTCGAAACCAAAGTCGACCTCATCGACAGCTTCCACATCCTCGTCACCGCCATGCTGCAGGACCTCTCAGTTGCATCTGGCGCTGCATTAGCTGAGCAGTCAGAACGGACGTTCAGCGTTGTATTTGCACTATTGGACCTCCCGTCCCCGCCAGCACCAGTACAAGCGGGCGGAACTACTACCTCTGCTCCTTTCCTCAACCGATCGCTGCTGGCCGACTACCAGCACTCGTATAACCTGGCTGGCACTCTCGCTTCTGCCCTATACCGGGCTGCGCGTGAAGATGCCCGAGTCGACCTCCTCGAATCTACCCTTCGCTCCTACGACATCGAATCGTCCACCGGGACCAAAGATCCCGGGGCACTCAAGCTGATCATCAAGTCATCTGGCGCTCCGCTGGGCACCTCTGTTTCAGGGAAGGGCAAAGCGGTACAGCCTTCAAGCAAGGGAAAAGCTATAGACGTCCGCTCTACACCTACACCCACCCCGAATTATGACCTCGACTTGCAGATCTCACAGGTCATGGATATTTTCCCTGACCAGTCGCGAGCATATATCCAGGCGCTGCTCACGAACCCTGCGTTCTCCTATCATGGGAGTGCAGAAAAAGTCATTGAAGCACTATTGGAGGGCACTGCACCTGGGGAGGATTTGCTTACAAAGGATGAGACTGTAGGCGTAAGTGCCCGGGTCGCTTTCGATGAGCCCATCGAAAGAAGGAACATATTTGATGACGAGATCTTGGATGTTACCAAGATACATGTGGGGAAGAGAAGGTAAGCAGTACCATTTCTCCTATTCATCTCCTATTGCTAACTATTCTGCCCTATAGCCAAGATGAGGCTTCTGTGCTCAGGGACAGAGCAGCCATTGAACAGATGAAAGCGGACATTCTGCGTCGCGCAGAGGCCATGTCCGATGAGGAGGAGGATGGCGCCGAAGTCGAAGATGATCTTGGCTTTGGGGACGGGGTGAAGGTTATCGGGGATGGAGAGACTAGTGGCGAGGGCGAAGATGACAGTGACGAAGATGGCGCACCGCCGCCCAAACCAACTCCGGAGACGGTTCTGGAGCTTGCGTATATCCGTGATCCAGAGCTGTTCAATAGAGATGCTAATACTCGCAGGTCAAAAGCGCGCAGTGAGCTCAAAGCGCAGACTAGTGAGTGCTTTGTTGTTTCTCATTAGTTATTTGCTGAATTGATGGGTAGGCTGGTCTGATGAGCAAATTGAGGGATGGAAGATTATGTTGGAACGAAATGTATGCTATGACTGTCTGTATAAGTTGTCGATACTAATACTCCATGATTCATGTCTAGCCGAACAAGGACAAGATCCTGCAGAAACACGAGTTTTCTGGGAATAGAACAGTAGATTTTTCGGCGACGGGAAACGCAGGTGGGTCTGGACCTTCATCACGCGGTGGAGATCGCGGAAGAGGCAGGGGTGGCCGTGGAGCAGGCAGGGGAAGAGGGCGAGGCAGAGGAACTGGGGATGGTGGGGATGCGAAGGAACGAGCTTGGAAAGACAAGAACAAAGCTAGCAGAGGAAATCACAATCGCAAAAGGGGACATGACAAGAAGATGGCCAGAGGTGGCCCACCTTGATGCATATGGATCATGTGTGCAGATGCTTTCTTAGTTTACTATGCCAGTGTACGGTAAAATAGAAGAATAAATTTGTGCGTCTAAGCTGGTAGATCAAGGCGTGTGCAAGCTCTTAGCTGGATCCTGTTTGGTACCGAGGGAAGATCTTGTCAAACCTCGATTCAAACGTGAGCTCTATCACGTCATTGACCAGTTTCATGTCTGCATAACTGGCATAAGGACGAGCGGAATATACTATTTCTTGGGAGACCCTTACCTAGCTCGTCATCTGAGTCCAGCGGGATTGTCGCCAGGGCTTTTATCGAAGACGCATCCACCACAGTCCCAAGGACCTCGATATAGGTGCCGGTCACGTCCACATTCTGCGATCGACGACGCGTGAGTGATGAGCCGGGGTGAAACAAGCAGTACGGACCTTCCTTTGGATCTCTACCTGTCCACCGTCACTCGCCTCGACAATGGCGCTGTCATCTGAAAGCTGGATCAGAGAAGGGTAGTCAGACGGGGAACGGCGCGGTAGACGTGAACGAAGCTGACTCGGAGGACTTTGCAGGGGAGCCGAACTGTATTGCCCGTTAGGCCTGTAAGGCGACCGGCGTTGACGCGCATTGATATGTGGTCGCTCATGGAGAAAATGATTATAATTACGGTGCTTGGTAGGTAGAGAAATGGACAGAGGCGTGAAGTCTAAAGACGGAGACAAACGCATCTGCCTTTGAGTGTCGAGCTCAGAGTTATTATAACAGGGTGCTACAGACTCAATAATGGCAGCCCCCCTTGAAATTTCTTTCCCTCGCCATGATGACAGTCCACTTCCTCAACATACTGAAGAAATTGCTTTCTCGACTAGCATCCCGCTCTGCGAGTTTCTTTTTCTTTTTCTTGTCTTTACTCCGCCGCTTTACTATAGGTTGTACAAAGTTCAGAGGTATAACTTGGACTCGTTTTCACAGCAGAGCTCTCCCGCAATCTCAGGGTGACGTCGCCGGAGAGAATGTGCCCATTTGCTCGAGTCTTCTACCTCCTGGTCAAATGGGGCTGGAAGTTGTCGGGAATCATCCATCTCCTTCAGATGATCCTTACCAAAGAACCCATTCACGATGTTCTCGACCTTCGTCCACAGGTACAGCGATGCCTTCGTCGGAGACTGGAAGTTCAACAACGGGAGAATACATGAGTGCCGCAGAAACAGATGGACTTCATTCTGTATCCGATGGTCGTTCCACGAGAATTGATTCTTCTCTTGAAAGCCGACAAGACTGCCGGGGAGCTCGCCCGGTTGACTTTCATTTCAATCACCATGTCCGTTACATTGCTCCGCCCGGGGACGATCCCCAACCAACTACGGATGACACTATAGTCTATGAAGGCCCGTCAACATGCTGCATGGTTGCGGAGGAGGTTAAGCTGTACAAAATGTACATACCAAGGTGATTCTTCCCTATCTTGTTTCTATTAACGAGCTGAATTTGTTAAAGGGAGTCTGGACCATCCCGGCCCGTTGTTCCTGCCATGACATTCAACTTTCCTGTGCACGAGTAAGTAATCTTTGACCCCTTTTAACATCACCTGAACTCTTTCAAGTATGATCGTACCACCGGGATGGATTACGCTCGTACATCCAGAAGGTTTTCGCTACTTTGTGAACCAAGAACAAGTACGTCAGGTTCATGAATCGTTGAAGCTGATGGAGTTTTGAGCTACGACTCGCAGAGGACCTTCACACAAATGAATATTTGCGATGAAGAAATATGCGAAGACATCGAATACTACATGCAGTATTTGTTAGATGAACTCCAGGCGGAAATTGGGCATCGGAATCTTGACCTCAACAGGGATCAGGTTGACCTTGTGCTCGAGCCAAAGATCTTCGGTGGCGATTCTGTCGTTTGTGGCTATTATTTCGCCAATCACCGTAACAGATGCCTCTTCTGGTTGAATGAGTATGACACCGAAGATATTCTTACTGACTGTCAGGGCGTCGAGAGTCTTTCACACATTCGTGAGCAATCAATAGTTCTCAGCGAGTCGATTTGACGACTTTTCAACCCAGGACTTGCCGTGCAAGCACAATATTGGTATGTTTTAGCCAAGGTCCGCACCAACACGTTTAGTATGTTGTTCTATTAATTGCTAACTGAGTTGTAGGATGTCTTGCAGGTATACTGACACCCATAGGAAACACTGCGAATACTTTCCGTGTATGTGGCCAATTACACAGGATCTTGTGGATGAAGTCAAGGATATGTTGATATATGCGACATGTGGTCAGTACTTTCTTACACCTGGTAGACCTGATTTAATCGTCAATTCGCCATCAGACCATCTAACCTCGCTGCAGTCTACTACACCGTTCGATGTCATTACACTCAAAGATTATCTCTCTATTGTGGATAGGATCAAGGGTACACAACTTGATATGCATCCCCGCTGATGTCACGTGCTAATCTCGTTTCTCAAGTCTCTCCTTTGGACCAGAGCATGCAACGATGTCACGCTTCAATTGTCATAGGTGATGCTTAAACTGAGCTCAACTCAACGCCCTCCTAATGTAAATCATCCTTAAAGGCCGAATTATGTATGCATTCAGTCAGTTCTATATCATTTGTCTTTTTTCCTTCAATTCACGGTGATTTTTTTCCAGGTCGAAGTCACTTTATCAACTTCCATGGGGAGAAGTGCGTTAGAATATTCTTTGAACAGACAGTCCATCCATATGCGCCATCACCGTTGATGGTCGTTCTCGCACCCTTCCTGTTTTTCGATCCCATGACCCTAATCCGAGAACTGCACACGGCTTTTGTTGACAACATGCCTTCCTCGGAGCGGTGGAAAACATTCACCTTGAAATGGAATGGGCAGCTTCGGGAATCCAACCTTCTGGTAACTCTACATGTTTCATTATTGTGCTCTTGTACGAGTAATGTCGAGCCAGGCTACTGTCTTACTCAATGCCAATGTTGGGTTTCTCGCTATCAACAGCGTCGATGTGGGCGGTAGATCCCCTACTCAACTGGCAAGCTACATGTCACTGGTGGCAAGCTTGGGGAGTATCACTCTTGGCTTGCTGTTCGTTTCGCACAATAGTACCATTGGCGAAGGTACGGCCCTTCAAGCGGTGGGTAACTGTTGTATGATCGCAAAATTTCTTATGTCGATTGGTTCAGGCAGTGTTTCTATCAGGAGCCGACAACAAAACAGCCGGACTTGAAAAGCTGGCCATAATTTACAGCCTCCCCAAAGTGTTGCTCGTGTGGGGGTGAGTTGCTTCCTTATCACACTAGGCGGATGCTCTGATTCAAATATGTTAGTATGGTCTTCTTCTTTGTGGCATTCTCAGTCAATTGGTGGAGCCCCGGAGATGACACCTCCAGGGCCGTTGTTGGTTCTGTGATACTGGTCGTATTCGTGATGATTTTGTTCAGCATAGTTCGCAACAGGCACAGAGGGGACCCCTTGCCACAGCATGTAAGGATCGGCCTGGAACTACCATCCTCACCCAGCTGACTAGCTGACGCTTGGACGCAGGTCACGGAGTTCACGGGGATGAGAAGAGTCAGGCAACGCGTTACTAGTAGGCCTGCACCCGAAGCTGGTTCCGGCATGACTCCAGAAGGTGCTCCTGCAGGTCACTCACAAGCAAACCGCGAGACAGATGCTTCAACGCACACCCCACCCCACCCGACAGGTTCCCGACTGGGGAGACCTGGTTCAGACGTTCATGAAAACCCCCCTAACAACTTTATTCCCGAAACCCGGCAGCCCAGCGCCTTTGTGGATTTACCTCTGTCATTGCGCGAAAGCAATTCCATGCTGACACCGTCGGATTCACGCACTAACCCCGGATTTTCGTCAGCTCCTGACGATAATCGTGCCCCCGTAGATACACACTTCACCGCATCGCCATACTCTACTTTAGTGGGGACGCCAGCTATGGCGTCTGACTCTGCAGAACAAACCGAAGTAGTAGCCATCGACACTGGTCTTTCGTCGGGGGGAGGGCTCGAACGTCCTCAATCTTCTTCGAGTTTAATGCCGCCTCCAAGGATTTTTACTAAACGTGCCAATGGACGCTACAAGATGGTCGTGAGATAGAGCAATGGAAAGGGAAAGACTAGGAGTAATGGTTCTGATTGGCTATGGTAAATCTAGAGATTAACTCCACTGAACGTATTGCTATGCTAGTGTTGAATGTAGAATTTCAATAGGACTGGAGCTGTCACATGATCCGTAGCCTACAGGAAAACTGTCAACAGTCCCTAACGTAGTCACTACTTGAACTTCCATAACATGGGCAAGAAGCAGTCGGGGTCAAACGACAAAAAGGCTGCAGACAAGAAAGGTGGAGGCACCAAGAACGTCGACAAAAATGACCAATCTGAGGGCAAAGTAAGCCGCGGCTGTTTCTTCCCTTCAAAATAGCACCCCGAGTTCGTGTCCAGGGAAAGGGTGGTTTGAAGGCCGCAACTGCAGTCAATGTCCGCCATATTCTATGCGAGAAACACTCCAAGGCGACTGAGGCGCTGCAGAAAATACAGGTTGCGCTGCTGATACCTTTCTGATTGTGTTCTGATGAGCGATTGACAGGAGGGCCAGCGGTTCGACAAGGTAGCACAAGAGTACTCAGAGGACAAAGCTAAAGGTGAGCTTGCTCACTGCATATGAACGTGAAGCATCACATTCTCGTCCCAGCTGGAGGAAGTCTTGGCTGGATGGTGCGGGGGTCTATGGTTGTAAGTCACTTCAGTCCTTGACTGATGCGTGAAACCTATCTCTATCACCAAGGGTGCATTCCAAGATGCCGCGTTCGCTCTCAGTCCTTCTACCGTCGACAAGCCCACTTTGTCGCCCTTGGTCAAGACAAATTTTGGATACCACATCATCATGGTGGAGGGCCGTCGATGACGCTTGTGCTACTTGTTTGCTTCAGTCTACAAATTAAAGGTTCTACTACACTATCGTGGCTAGATACAAACTACGGAGATACGGATCAGAATTACATCGGACGGTAGTACCGCTACTGAATCGGGGAATCGAACAGTGTCGAAGCCTGAGGAGAAACAAATGTCAACTCATCCGTAAAACTCCTACTGACTTGCACTGCAGTCTATGACAGACAAGCTAGCGTCACAGCCTGCTACCGGATCGCCACGAACCTTGTGAGGCACGGAGGGAGGGATGTGCTGCACATTGTTACCATGCTGAGATAGAAGGCCAATGAACGCATCTGGACTGAGATCAGCAAGCCGATTTCAGAGGCTCTAGGAGAAGGATTCTAACTTGGGTCCTCTTTGAACCACGGTAATGGCACTTCGCGATATTGGGGAGGTTCTGGAGCTGGGATGGCTTCCTCTGGCGGTGTTGGGATTGCGCGTGCTCGTGGTTTCCGAGGTTTCCTGCTTTGCTTCACGGGCTGAGCTTCAACTTCCTGTTCCTGATCCGCAAAAAAAGATACATCAAGAAAAACGCAAGCGGTAGCATGACCAGAACGTACAGTAGGCTCAGGTTCAACTTCTTCTTGAGCAAGACCCGATGAGCGCACAGTGGAGCGCCGCCGCCGTTTCTGCTCCTCCGCCTCGGGATCTGGTGTGGTCCCGGAAGATGTCGGGGTTTGTTCAGGCTGGGCAGCGCCCCTGCGGGAATTATATCTCCTGGGTTCGCCATTGGTTCGCAGGATAGCTGCCCTTCTGCGCTTTCCGGGGACAGCGGCACTCGAAGAGGCGGATTCGTTGGGGTAGGCAGCCAATACCTCGTCGTCGTGGCGGCGAATATCTGCAAGTAATGCGTTGCCTTTCTGTTTTCTCGATCCCTTGCCATTCCTCCGGCGTCGACCTGCACCATACTGTACAATAGCCTTGCGAAAGTCGACGTGCTGTTTTTTGTGTAAGTAGTAATACGTGACGCACTGCGCGGCAGTCTTATTGGGTAGATGTTGAGAAATGAGCCCGAATTGCTTCGGATGAGCCGCATATTTCTCCCGGAAAACAATGCGCTCCTCTTCCGTCCACAAGTCTAGACCCGAAGATGCGCCATAGAACTCCGCAGGGTCGTCCACGATATTGTTTGTGTCGTCGTAAAAGTACGGGCCACAGCCGTCGACAACAGAAATCATATCCGGAATCTTCGCGACGTTCTTGATCGCTAAATAACTTGGATCCGTCAGCTCCTCCATCCCAAGATTTGCAATGATCTGCTCCATCTCAAGATCAGAACGGACGGCATCGCCCAAAACCGCAGCTGATCGCCTAGTTGACCTGCCGCCCGCAGAGGCTGGTAAAGATTCCTCAGGCAGACCGCCTTTTGACGCATTATCGAGCCGGGCACATTGCGCTATCCACTGCTGATGAAGCTCGAGATATTCGTCTCTCAGCTTACGCTGTTTTGCCTGAAGGGCAGTTTCTCGCTCCAGGAAACGCGCTGATAAAGACTTTCTGATAGAAGGAGAATCGAAAGCCTTTCGGTCTTGATGCTGATCAGCTGCAAATTCCTGAAACAGCCTATCTTGGGCGTCGGTGGGTGAAGGCAGAGAAGGCTCGCGAATTGCCCGATTTGCCCTAAGAACCGGAACGACACGCTCATCGCGCGTCTGACGATCGCATTGAAGCCTTGTTAGCACTACAAGACGGAGGGCCTTTGTGGCTGGCTCTGCAAAGAGCGAACGGTCATAACACCACGCAGCAGGCTGTTCTACATCAGGTGCAGGAGTTATAAGCTGCTCTCTTGCCTCGACATGAGATGGACTGTCGACCGACTCGGTGGTAACGACGTGTGGTATAGACCGTAGCAAGGGAGTATCTCCAGTCAATGTTTGCGGCGAATCAGCATCAATCTCTTTCTCCTGCATGTTTGACTCTGGTGAAGGAGGCACGGTGGCAGACGCCGGTGGTTCATCAACCTCCACAGATTTCAGAGAAGGACTGGGCGCATCCAGATTGACGGGCTGGGTATGCACTTCATTGAAAGAATTGAAGGTTTGGTTGGTCTGGGCTTCAGTCCCTGCTCGAGTTGAAACTTCCAAGAAAGCAAATTCCACGTCACTAGGGAGAGAATGTGAAGCCGTAAGCCCAGGAGGAGACATCTCGATATCTAATATTGGGATAGGCATTCAGGAATATTGACGAGAAAATGGATGTTCGTACCGTCTCCTGGCAACAAACTTGGCGGAGAGCGTGGGTAGTTCCTTCCCAAAGGCGCACCATTAAGCTCACCATTCATCACAGGGTGGACTGGTTTGGTATCCGCGGGCGGGAACTCGTGCGACAGAGCCCCAGCGTGCAGAAGCGAGTTTGGTTTGAAATAAGGATTCGGTGTAGGACCACCCACAGACGTAAGTCGATCACGATCTTGCGAGAATCCTTCCACGAATATCTGCTCTGATTTCAGTAACATGGTGTCATTACGTGGGGGAATAGCAGATTTATCAGCTCGAGATGAAGCAGATGATCGGGATGAAGATCTCGACTTGAGTCTTTTACGTGGGGGTTCGGAAGGTGTCGAAGATGTTCTAGATCGCAATACGGAGCGAGTGGGCGATGTACGTCTACAAGGTGAGTGTCGACGGGAGTCACGATCAGTGGGATGAGGATCCGGAGGAGGAGAATCAGCCGCACGGCGAGGTGGTGTGCTAGCTATTGAAGTTGAAGACCGTGCATCATCGTGATCATAATGACTAGGTGGTCGACGTGGATAGTAAGCATCTGCATTTAATTTATCGCTTGAATGCGGTGACCGCCAAGTGCTATCGTCATACTGCGGCCTGTATGAATCTGACCGAGGAGGTGCGTGTGAATCTCGGTAGTTTTGACCAGCAGAGTAAGGACGATAAGTATCACCGTGAACAGGAGGATACACTGGCGACCTCTTAGGAGAAAATTCTCTTGTAGGACGCGCACGATAATCTGTAAACCTTGAGTTCGGAGTTTCTAACCTAAATACGGTCTAAATGAGATAGAAAAGTAAGTTGCACGGAAATAGACAAACGGTTCGTATCGGACAGATCGATCGATGTGTGATTGCTTCCAGGAGTCTGATGGTTCAAACATTCGCTCAGCCATGGTGTCTCTGCGAACTTTTTCCCGTAGTGGTGGTGGGCTTGGAGAGGATCTTCGGTCTTGCCAGGGAGGCTGCCACCGGGAAGCTGAATCCCAGGGGCGTAATTCGGTAGGACGAGACCGTTCATAACGATCTGGAGATGGGCTACGGCTATTATAGCGTTCTGGTCTCCATGCATTTGGCCGGTAAATGTTCGGATGGTCATCACTACGGTGGCTAGGTCCTCCACGGGGGACATAGCTATCGTACGGGGGATATCGCCTTGAAGATGGACCTGGAGACGGAGATCTTCGACGTAAAGTAGAATAAGGCGACTAGAAATATATTATTTGAATGACTTGAAGAAAGTGCGGCTCTCACGACAACTTACGTCGTACGCAGATGAGAAGCTGCCACCTAGAGGACGTCGTATGTCATGTGCAGACGAAGGGCTAGCAAATGTAGACGTTTCGTAGGTTGCCGAAGTCATCCTGGTTCCTTGAAAGGATTGGGCCCCCCAAGATGTTGCGGTACTCGAGTCTCGACACAAGGTATAGTGTTTGGATGTTGGGTTGAAAATCAGCCCAGGCTGTGGTGCCAATA
This sequence comes from Rhizopogon vesiculosus, assembly GCA_001882365.1. Taxonomy (NCBI): domain Eukaryota; kingdom Fungi; phylum Basidiomycota; class Agaricomycetes; order Boletales; family Rhizopogonaceae; genus Rhizopogon; species Rhizopogon vesiculosus. The sequence continues at coordinate 16,512 of LVVM01001878.1, forward strand.
ACAAACTGGGTTATTTGGAAGCAAGTGAAGGCCAGTTGTCAAACATGAAGTTTGACGAGGTTGCAAGGGAAGACGCTCAATGCTCAAGCTTCAAGCTTCAAGTAGATGAGGGATCTCCAGCGAGAAGGGATTGAAACTCCGACCCCCCATCTGCGGGTCGATGGCTTGGTTGCTTGTATACTACTACCAAACTACTACTAGCTGGTTGGCTGGCCCTCACTAGCTACTGGCATGGACTCTGCCGCGTTCGCAAGCTCTGGCCTCAAGCACCCTCGAAAAATTAGCTTCGAAGGAAACTGGGTCCGCAGAGCGGTCCTGGCCTCATATTGGGTTGTCATTGTTCTCGCGTTTCCATTCTGGTGGCACTTGACGAGCATCGAGAGGCTCGCACTACCAACCAGTCAAGTGCGAACCCAAGTCCAGAATAATATCGTCTTCCCCATTACCGTTCATTTTGATGGGTCCTTTACCCATCAAAATCCGAGCATTGTCTCTCAAGTCCATACATTACTTCGTGATTCTGCGACAAGTGAGCACGAGAGGTGGAAAGGTGTTGATCTACGTTTACGGAGCGCGGATGATGAAGAAGGTGCGTCCGCTTGTAAAAATTCTGTCAGTGAAAAGTCGACTTGACATGTTAATGTAGTCAACAATAAAGCATTTGACTCATATACAGTCGTTCTTGGTGAGCAGACCTCAATTGCTCACTCAA
>LVVM01001878.1:17233-44524 GCA_001882365.1 Rhizopogon vesiculosus
GCAGACGCGCAGTCAGGTGAGTTAATGAGAATGATGCGTTGTAGAAATGCACTAGAGTCCTCTTACCCTAGCAACGAGATTAAGTTGTCTCCTGTCCGACCTCATCGCACCCTCCGAGTCTAGTATTTCACATTCGCAGCGCATCGTCCAATACTCGGATCACTATCGTCTTGCTTTTACACTGCTGCACGAAAACGCAACTCCCCATCGATTTGTTGAGACATGGGATGTACAAAATGCGCTCGCGGGTAATACACATGACCTGGTATCGCGAAATCAACTAAAGACATTCTATCAGAATTTGTATTTCCCCTCTTGTCGAAACTCTCTGTTTTGCACAATTTCACAGTTAGAAGTCAAGTCCAGTATCACGCACCACTGGCCTTTGAGCCAAAACGCATCTCCCTTGGTGACACTGAAGTATCAGGGCTTACTCAAGAGGACTTGACGGTATTTATCAACTCGGCGGAGTGGACTTTATGTCAGTACTGTGTTCTACATAGCGGTGTTAGCACCTGACCAGCTATTGTAGCCTCCAGTGTTTCAAATGATCCTGTTCTCCACTTCGTTCTATTCGTTCCTTCTGAGACTCATGCACCTTTGAAAATTATCGACGGTGAAGGTAATGAAGCTTAAACCCACTTGCGTCTTTCCTGACTTATTGACAGGCCGCCCGACAAGTCAAAGTTCCTTCCTTTTACCCCAGTGGGGAGGCATTTTTATCCTCAATAATGAACACAATTCCCCCCCGTCGCATTTATCACAGGACGAACTAAAACCAGTTTTCCGCAATTTTGCCACCCAGCTCGCAGCTCTCCTAGGCGTGCCACCCGTTCCACCAGGTTTGAGCGTGGGAGAACGCCCTATTCTATCTGACTGGCAGTTAGATGCTCTACTCCGTCGTCGTGCCTTGCAGAACGTGCAAGGCACTCAGGACACACTGTACAGCATCGTAAAGCTCGTGGATCAGATCGACAACATGCCTGTCGGGCAAGTGGTACGAGATGATGTCCTAGATGCCCTTGCATCGCTGCACGAGGTGCGTTCGCAATTGATGTCATATTAATGAAGACTGTGCTAAATAATGCAGGCATATCGCGCTGCTGCGACTTCACCGGCGATTGCCCTCCGATGGTCTAGTAAGGCGCTATCTGTGGCGTCGCGCGCTTTCTTCAATCCCGGGATGCTGGCATTGCTATACTTTCCTGCTGAGCATAAGTATGCTGTGTACACACCACTATTCGCATCTATTTCTGTTCCTCTTGTTGTGGCCTTGATCCGAGAATTTATGGCATGGAGACGGGGTTTACGAGATGGTGGAAGGAAATGAGGTTGAATACAAGTACATATGGATAGCACCGAGAAGTTATGCAGATATTATGACATGTGCAAAGATGGAACTGTCGTTTTCCGACTTGTTTGGTAACCGGCGTAGTGATTTGGGGTTCTGTCATCTTCTCCGTGTGCTATCTTAGCGTATTATGAATGTAGCAGTTTTCTTATCCAAACTGGTGAATGCGGGGGCCATTGACAGCCGCCTCCCTTCTCCGCTGAGGAATTCTACCACTTGGAACCCTCAAATACCTCACCCGATCCACTTCATACGCGTGTCCTTCATTTATCCCTAAGTTGTTAGTAGCTAGCACGATAAGTAAGGAGCTATTACAGATCTGAGTGCAGTCACGTGGCCTAATGAGTAGCACTCTCCGTGCCGTGTGTGTCGACTTACCGTCATTCCCTCCAACCCAAACCCCAACAAGGTTCTCGAAGTCAGGGTCCTATACAATTGAGATGAGCGCAACAAAGCTCAATGCCGATGGCATACTGTTATTGGAACAACCTTTTGCAAGGGTAGGCATGCCCACTCATTGACCTTTACTCAATTCACACTAGCCCAGGTTCCTTATGAGAACTATCGGAAAGTCTTCCGTGCAACACAACGGAACATCGAGCGCGAACTTGGCAACGTCCAGACTGTCTCAAATGATCTACTGAAACGATCCAAGAGCCGCGAAGTTAACCTCGAGGATGCCGCCAAGAGCATAGATGGGATGATAGGCCGAGTGGAGAACCTCAAGCGCAAGGTACGCACCGCTATTTTTGATGCAGATTTCATCTCACTTTAGTGGGGCATTACATCCAGCTTTCTGAGCTACAGGATACGGCTGGCAAGCCTACCCTTGATGTCACTCGGGAGAGGCTGCAGCATCTCACGGCAGTAGAGGCCTTGCAAACTACCGGCAGCCTCGATTTCTCGCGTTGGGCGGACACGCGGCTTGACAGATGGCTTGTCGACTGGGCCCTTCGGGCAGGACGGGAAAAGACCGCCCGAAAACTGGCACAGGATAAGAATATGGAGGTTTGTTTGTTACCAGTAGTTACGCAAAGGGTTCACATCAACTCATGTTATCTACCGATTGCACCAGACCCTAGTGGACATTGATCTGTTTACAGATATCCGACGAATTGAAGTCGCGCTTTCTCGGCACAGTTGCACTGAAGCACTGGCATGGTGTAGTGAAAACAAAACGGCGTTGCGGAAAATTAAGGTGAGATTGGATGCTGCGAGAATGTGACCGCTGTGAAATTTTTCATCCGTAGAGCACACTGGAATTTGAACTTCGCTTACAAGAGTACATTGAGTTGGCGCGGGCACAGAAGAAACAGGAGGCCATGGCTTATTCGCAAAAGCACCTAGCTTCATGGCAAGAAACTCATCTCCCACAGATTATGCAGGTTTCCATGCTGCTCGCAGTAGAACCTTCCACGAAATGTGGTCGATACCGCGTAAGTTCCATTGCCCCACCTGGATCCATCGGTATCTCACGGATCTTACAGAGATTGTATGACAATTCCCGTTGGGCGAGTCTCATACAGGCCTTTCGACTTGCCATTTACAATCTGAACTCTTTACCCACCGAACCTCTTCTCAATCTCGCTCTATATTCTGGTCTTGCTTCGCTAAAGCTGCCTTCCTGCTGCAATGATTCGCGGAATGCCGACTGTCCCGTGTGCGACCCTAGCATAAACATTTTGGCTGAAGAAGTTCCATACAGCCACCACGCCAACTCGACCATTGTTTGCCGAATTAGCGGCAAAATCATGGACGAGGATAATATGCCCATGGCGTTTCCCAATGGCAATGTTTACTCGAGAGAGGTGTGTTACTCTCTTCAAAATTCGCGTACCACCATCGTCTGTCATGTAGATGACTGATACTCACGTTCTACCGTTAGGCACTGGAAGACATGGCAGCCAAGCACAGTGGCATGGTCACTTGCCCACTCACCGGCAATCAGTGCCAGTTCAACGAACTCAAGAAAGTATTCATTTCCTAGTTATTTATTCGAGTTGCAGAATCCCTCCCCACGACTTTACTTCGATATTTCAGTGTGTATTGGACCCACGATTTTCATCATTTTTGTAATCATAAGGCATATATCTATCCCCGTCTCGACAAAGAGAGGAAGGCCTGGTCGAGCCCTTTTCTAATCTATCAGAATGCGACTGCATTCTTCATGAATAACCGAAATGTCGTATGGTCAGTCGCATGGAAATTGTGCTCGACAATCATGAGCAATCATGAGGAGACATTTTCGGTAACAAGTGTCTATGATTTTTCGGGTGTTCTCGGACATACATATCCCGTGTGAGATAGAAGGGAAGAGCATACTAGAAAGTCTCTGCAAACTTGCGGGTGCTCGGGTGTGACATTACTCTACCGCATCATGATGGTAATGTCGAGACGCTGTCGGCGCCGGGCGGGCACCCCACGAAATGGAGAGTCCAGTTGACAGCAAATGTATCTCATTGAAGATGCCTCAAATGGCCGTCCCTGCGTAGGCAGAGATAAGGATAACATTAGTAACTGTAACCTCTGTCCGAAGGTTATCACTGAGCCTTCCATAATAAACCAATGGAAATATGACAGCGAGGTAATGATTTAGGTTGGCGTTCTTTCCATACTTGTAAAAGAAGGAAGGTGAATCACGATCAATGCACAAGCGCTGGCGTTCATCCACATCCCTTGGTTTCCATGCGTTAATAGTGGAGAAGTGGCGTCAGGGAAATACTTGTAGTAGAAGATTTTCGACGCGCTCCACGTGCAAGAGTTACTGCGCATAACGAGAAGCGCGAGCATCAAATTGTGACCGGGGCCGCCAATGGGGGAGAGAAATTAACCTGGGTTGAATTCACATGTGTGCCTGTTCTTGCTTCTGAATCTCACAGAGCCGAAATGCGTCTGACGATCCGTTTTTGAGTTTCTGCAGTCAACTCCTATACTGGCGTTGCGGAAATCCTATAAACCGACCGTCCTCTACTTGGAGTCATTGTTATACAAGTGACCGTATGTCTCAACTCATGACACGCAAGCTCAACCTCAGCAAGCAGAATGGAGCTGCCAGTGGACACCCACTTTTGCAAACTAGCCCTAACAAGGAACGGACGACACTTTCGTGGCACGAAATACCAGAGTGGCAAAGGGATAACGAGTACATTAGAACGGGCTACAGACGGTAAGGCTAGCTCCCTGGGTTGGAACTTCGAAGCGAAGACTCGCTGCAATTGGGTCGACTGATGCTGTGCTACTCAGGGTGCAGAATTGTTGGTCGGGCTGCGTTGCATCTATCTACAGTTGTGAGGAATATCCCTAACGCTCTACACTAATGACCAAATGATTGTTCCGAACAGATCCCCATAATGAAACTGGCAAGTCTCCTTTTCTCTGAACTGCAGGCACAACTCATTGCTGTATCCGTCAGTTAACATCCTGAGTCATTTGGCTGGCGCTGTGCTTTTCCTTTGGATTCTGGTGACATTCCACGGACAATATATCCTCACGTATAGTAATACCACTTGGCTGGACACTTCCGTGTTTACTGTATTTCTGCTCTCTGCGGTGTTCTGCCTCACTGCGAGCGCTATGTTCCACACCGCAACGTGCCATTCAGCGCAGGTCAGCACTGCTCAAAGCACTGGCTGCATTTGAACTTCTGCTGATCTCATGCTCAAATCGGGCACAGGTGTCGTCCCAGTGCCATGCACTGGATTATTCGGGAATCGTCAGTGAGTGAAGGAATCACCGCTCTATCTCACTGAGATGATTCCATTCGTAGTCCTCACTGTCGGATCTTTTGTGCCATGCCTCTACTACGGATTCTACTGCGAACCAGTGTTGCAAGTAGGTTATCTATGCACCATCGCTCTAGTCGGCGCAGGTCCGTATTATCCATTGATCTCGGTCCATCTGTATGTGGCATGTCATTCACCAATCCACGTTTTTAAGGAGCGGCGTATATCGTCCTTAACCCTGAATATGCGAAGCCAACGCATCGAGGTGCACGTACCGGTGTTTTCATTGGCCTTGGATTGTCTGCTGTGGTCCCCGTGACGCATTTACTGGTATCTCACGGAGTATTCAAGTTATTTTCCGAGATGGGTTTCGGGTGGCTACTCGCATCAGGCGGACTCTACGTCACTGGCGCGTTGATTTAGTGAGTAGGGTCTCATTTCCCGCCCTCCACACATGCCTGACGTCTGCACGATTCATCCCCGCGCAGCGCCAATCGCATTCCGGAACGCCTGGCCCCTGGGAAATTCGACTTGCTTTTCGCATCCCACCAGATATTTCACGTCTGCGTGGTCCTAGCAGCCCTGACCCACTGGATGTGTGTATTGACTGCATTCGATCACTGGCATTCTGGCTTGGGGAAATGTAAATTATTGTGACATGCTGGTGTTGCGTCGCTGCATCGTGTGCGTTGCGCTGTGGTTGGTAAGCCTGGGAAAGACATTCCCCAGCAGTGCGGTCTTTTCTGTTATGCAGGCACGCGCTTCAGCGGAGTCATTAGCGCGGAACCAAGGACACGTTGCATGTATGAAAAATAAGCAGGGCGATATTCGAATTGACAAAGGCTGATTGTAAATCTTCGGAACCGTTGGAAGCGGGTGTCCTCGGGATGCTGTGTCTATGACCACAGTGGAATTCGTCGTGAATGGGGATCCGGCTTGTGGTCCATCGGCGTCCGACTGAATACGCAAAGCCACACCAAGACCTCGAGGCTTGCCGAGGTTTATTTTATTTGGTATTGAAATACTGCGGATGCAGGGCCGAATGTGGTGTCTGACTGTCAATCAAGGTTGAGGAAATAAAGCGTATGTATATCGTACAGGACGTACCGGTACTACAGGGTGGCTAGAACTGCAAAGTACGTTAAGTTGCACTGTGCTGCGCTAGACAGCATAGAGACGTACACGCACAAACGTTTTGCCACGAGAAGATTACGTGTAGTCTGTACGCGGAACCGAAGTCATTTCTTCTCACCATAACTTGTAACTTATTTCAAGATCTATTGTCGATCAAGATCACCGAAACTATGACAGGGTGCGCAATGCGCATACATGGCGAAGCAGCATGTTCTCGCATGTACACGGAGGATAATCCAGTGGCTTTAATTGAGGTGGCATACATATAAAACTCGCGTCATCATGCTCCTTTTCGTTGTCGTCCTCAGTTCTTTATCATTCGCGTCCGACAGCTTGTATCATGTATACGGTCGGCCTACAATCAGCTGCCGACGCATTTCTTGTCTCAAGCCTGAAGACCCAAGTGGTCCTCGCTCTCATTGTTCTCTTTATTCTCATTTTATTCGGTTTCGGCTCCCAAAAAGATGGTGCTGTTGACAGCGCCGCCCCAGTCTTTCTTCCTGGCTCTCATCTCCTCGCCATTGCCCCATTCTTCCGTCAACGATTCGAGTTTCTGAACGATGGCTTTCGCAAAACTGGTCAATCTCTCTTTCAGTTCAATATGCTCCGAGTAAGCTTCATGGTAACGCACGCAATTCCAGCAAGTCGCTCACGACTAAATTTAGGAGACTGTCATTGTCGTTTCTGGAGAGTCAGCTCGAAAGTCATTCTTCTCCAACAAACACTTCGACCTCACTGAGGGCTTTAAAGTACTTTCTGGAGCTGTCAGTGCCTCTTTCCATTCTGTATTTTATGACATTTGTGCCAATCCCGACGCTATTAGATTCCTATCCTCAAAGGGGTGACCTCTGATCTTCAGACCAAGCGCATTGCCCAAATCCATAAACGTCTCTCTTCCGTTCAACGAAATGAACCCCTTAGCCACCGTATGTGTGATGATTCATTCATTATTATCGCCTCTAATTTGATAATCATCCCTAGTCATTGCCCCCATTTTGGGCGATTGCCGGAGGGTAATGGAGATATGGGGGCAGTCAGGAACATTTGACCCATTCGAAAAAATCTATGAAGTTGGTAGTTGGGCCTGTTAGGATCGTTCGATTGCTGATTATGTATATCACAGCTTCTATTTCAAACTACTGTACGATCACTCTCCTGTGATGAGTTGGCAGATGATCCCGCCCAAGTTGCGCGTCTCAAGGAACTCTATGACACATTGGACAGTGGAACAACACCAGCAACTGTCTTACTCCCATGGCTGCCGGGCCCTAGCATGCTTAAGAAGCTGTGGGCGACAAAGCAGATCTATGACATTGTCGTCGGAGCTATTGATGAACGGCAGCGTAGCGGAATATCCAAACCCGACACCCTGCAGATGCTCCTCGACGAACAAGACGAACGACTGGTAATTGTTGGTGTAAGTTGTTCCTTTGAGCCAGCGTTTCGACCGCTGACGTTCGATCTCTCTCGTTTTAACAGTTCATTATGGGTCTGCTAGTCGCTGGCGCGAGAGCCACTGGGACAACCGCTTCGTGGCTCATCACCTATCTCGGCGACCATGAGTGCAAGGACGCAGTAATAGCCGAAGTGGAATTGCTCTTGGCAAATTACGCGTCCTACAGCGACTCCTGCTCTTTGTCCCAACAACTTTCATGCATTCCACTTGAGGCCTGGGAATCCGAGACCCCCGTCCTTGATTCTCTCATTCGCGAGACTCTCAGAATTGCACAGCCTCATACTGCCATGCGTCGCAACATGGGACCTGATGTGACGATCGACGGGAAGACCATCCCCTCAGGAGCATATGTAGTATATCCTTTCTCGGACGTTCATCTCAATAAAGACCTCTATCCTGATCCGTGGAAGTTTGACCCCAGCCGCGAGGAGTCGGCGGCTCCGTTCGGTTACGTGGGATGGGGAGGAGGTAAGCCCCATGATTTTTTGCGCGCTTGCTTGTAAACTTAATTTTTGGCAATAGGTGGGACACATTGTCTTGGACAGCGCCTGGCCCGACTTGAGCTGAAGCTTGTCACTTCTATGATGCTCCTCGGGTTCCGGTATTGCCTTGTCGACAACAAAGGCGAGCAACTTGACGCACCCCCCCGACCTAACTGGAACGACATCCTACTCTGCCGACCGGAAAAGGGCACATGTTTTCTTAAACACGAGAAATCTGTACTTTCACTCTAACGTATAAGCTGGACTTGACTTTTTGGACACGCTTCCTTCCTCGCCACGTTACTTTCAAGCCTTTTTTCGAACTTCATTAGCCAGAGGCTCTCGTCATGACTCATAAGCACACACATCACTTATATTATTTTTATTCGTCATTTCAAGTGCCGGTTCCCATTCTATGCCCACACCGCTCATTACCCATTGTCGTTCCCTTCCCCAAGCTCTCGCTTGCTAGATATCTAGACCATATGACCTAATGTAGTCCGAGTAGAAGTAATATGCATGTATGACAGTTCTCATGTAGCCCTAGAACGTGCCTCCTGTTTTGTTACGCGTTCTCCGATCGAGTGATAAATGTGCACAAGTGTGAACAACAACGTCAATCTGTCGATCCGAGTGATTCAACCAAAGTATAATCTGTCTTTCGAGTCAATTCCTCTTGGCTCTCGCTCTTCTCTTCGATTAGGTTTTCGCTGTTCCGCAGCCTCGGGGAACAGCTCCATCTTCTGCTTTTTCTCTTCAAGCCTATTCTGCATCTTTCGTTCTTCTCTCGACTGTCGCTCCCGCCCTGCAAACCTCGCCCGTTGTTCTCTCGACGGCTCCCACTTGCTTCGCAAGATACGGCGGACAGCTTCAGGACTGATCTTGAACTTCTCCGCAAGCACCGGCGTCGAAAACGTATTCTTGTCATACATATGCATGGCGCGCATACCGTCCATGGCTTCGCGAGACAATTTACGTGAAGGAGACCATCCTTGGGGAAATGCCTCCTTTATGGCAAGACGGTGACGTCTCCACTCCTCCGGAGTGTCTTCCACCGGCGCACGCTTCCGTCGCCTCGGAGGCGGTTCATCTTCGCTCAAGTCGAGGGTTTTTCCCTCTGCATCTTCCGTTAAGGATAGAGGCGCAGGATGACCCGCCAGTCTCCAATCTCTTTTCCTTGGCTCATTTGCAGTAGAGTAGTACCGATGGAGGGATACTTTGTGAAGCCAAGACTGTGTGTGGAGTGAAGGGGTATGAATTAGTGGCGTCAACCGGAAATGGCTGAACCTCATGGTGGACTGGATGACCTGCATGATCTGCACAAGTAATGAGCAGTACTGAGCACATGTAGTTGATATACATATCAGTCACAAAATTTGGTGCGCGACTTGCGGTAATTGCCGGGCGCTTTCGTGCTTCGGCTTCAAAGGCATCTGCTTTACCCAGCTTGACCCACACCAGTTCCCAGCTCATCACAAATATCGATTTGTCCTTGTCCCCTCACCTTTTTCTTACGCCAAAGCATCGTGTTCGATTCATTGTACTGATTATACCTGATGGCGGACCTTTCTGATCCCAAAATCGATGAAGGTTAGTCTGCGAATTTACAGCGTGTCGCTTAATGAAATTGGGTTAACCAGCAGCGTGTTGCTGAACTGTTTAGCTTACCAGGATGTTCGTTCCGACAAATCCGACACTAACTGGCTTCTGCTAGACTATGAGGTCAGGATTTAAGTTGCCTCGGAGGTCTGATTACCTTGATGCATTCAGGTCTCCTTCGCACCCGACGCCGATCACACGTTTAGTCTGACCGCTCTGATAAACTAACGGTCACTCAGACGGGAGCGGGTGGCCTCGCCGAGTTACGCGATGTCCTTGCCGACTCTAAAGCGTCTTACGCCTACGTCCGCGTCGCCTTCTCGAACGACAAAGAATCTCAGCGGGAGAAATTCATTCTAGTGGTGTGGATCGGTCCGGAGTGCAAGGTGATGCGAAAAGCCAAGGTTCGTGCTCATTGTGTTTCTTTACGTTCGACGCGGCGTATAGGGAATATCTTTGTTCTCTAAATGTCAAAACACACGCGGTGGCGTCGGCCGCACTGCCTTTCAGAGTACTACTTAATTGATGACGGATGATATGATGTAGTAGTCTGACACGACTCTTTGCCATATGGGTTCGCAGATCTCCGTCCATGCAGCCGATGTCAAGCAGGTGTTGCGTGTCTATTCCATTGAAGTTGCCGCTCGGGAAAAGGACGATTTGAAAGAGGATCCGATTATTGTGAGGCTGCGGAAGGTGAGCGGTCTGATTACAGAGCGGCAGATATCCATCGGCACTAACTCACACCATTGTCAGGCCGGTGGTGCTAGTTATGATGGGGTGTAGGCTTGCACCAAAGTCGTGCCTTCAATTGTACATAGTCCAACTCGTGCCATCGGAATTATATGAGTCATATACCACTTATTTGCGCAGTAGGAGTCCGCGCAGATAGGCTTTTCTAGTCAATTCATCGGTGATATGGAGTCCCTGACATCGCATTGTACAAGGAAGGTGCCTACGCTATGGTTTTGGTCAGGATCTTTCATAGGTCTTTCAGGCCGAGCGAACGGCGAACTTCTTCAGATTCTCGATTCCATGTTCCTCTAGCCGCATACCCATCCATTCTTCCATTGCTTTGGCCTCCAAGGTCTTTTCATAGAATGCGATCGACGGTGTGTTCCACTGGATGACAGACGATACAAAATATCGGAGACAGATCAACCCGACGGAATACTGACAGCCATTGATTGACTAAGCGTTACTTACCTTGAGTACTGACCAATCAAGGCGTGCACAGTTCTTGTGACCGGAGGCTGCATGAGCAATATCCTCGGAAAGGAGCGTGTGATATCTTACCTTCTCCTGAGCTACCTTGCCTAGTTCTGCGAAAAGGGCTTTGCCAACACCCTTATTTCTTGCATCCGGGGACACAAACAGGTCTTCAAGCTGTGCATAAAGTATTAATAAACAGGCAACATCGCGCGGTGAGGCATAGATGGATCGAATTCTGGACGTACAAAGAGGCCGGGCTTGCCAGTCCATGTTGAAAAGTTGAAGAAGTACAATGCCATGCCCAATGCTATTCCGGGTGCCTCAGGCGTCCCCTCGAATGCAAGGAGGGTGTGTGCATATTGTTTTTCGAATATATTTTCTCGAAACTTTGACAGCATGTGAGCATAGCTCCGCGAGGTCTCGACGTACCTACCAGAGCAGGCGTAGCCTTGGCGGACTCGGGTTCTTTTTCATAAGTCGCCTAGATAAATCGATTGGGATCAAATGCAGATCCTCGAGGCGAGCGATTACCTACAAGATCTTGTACCAACTTGAGGATAGCGCCCTGAGTCATTGATCTTATCAGCTCTGTAACTGCACAGGTTGGGATCACCGAGTGCGTTATGTGCTCACCACGTCGTCTACGGTGGCCGGACGAATGTGAAATGTAATAGAAGACATATCTGGGTATCTGTTTCAAGATTTCAATAGCTTTCCGATGGACGTCAAGGTGATCTCACTTGGTGTGAATAGTGGTCAGGAGTTGTTCCGGACCAAACGCATGTCAGGGTGAAAAAGAGTCGCCTTCTTTGGCATCCTCGTGCCCAGAACTCGTGTGTTTTCCCCTGGATTGTGGGACAAAATCAGGGCCGCGGTGTTGGCGCACAGTGTTGTGTACACATATTTGTCCACAAACCTTAGTTTGCAACTTTTCACCGTCGCATCACCAACGGGTATCGTGATCCCTCGCCGCAAAACATCATGGATCCAGCAAAATTGGCCAAACTCCAGGCCCAGGCCGCAGCTAACAGGATCGGTGAGTAATTTTTCATCAAGCCTCGGAATTCGCGACATCCAATTTCTCTTCCTGCTTCACGCATGTCCTTCCAAGGCTGACACGATGACGCGTTGCAGGTGGTAAAGGGACCATGCGCCGGAAAGTCGTTCGAAAAACCAAGCCCTCTGCCGCACAAGATGACAAAAAACTTCAAGGTGCACTCAAGAAACTTAATGTGCAGCCTATTCCTGGCGTAGAGGAGGTCAACATGTTCAGGGAAGATGGAAACGTGCTGCATTTCACTGCCCCAAAAGGTTTGTACGAGCATCTTCGTCGCTTGCGAGTAAATACGCTCGCATTCGGCCTACCCTGTCACATAAGATTCGAGTTAACCTTGATTTTTCTCTTTGCTCTGTATAGTACATGCCGCGCTCTCCGCCAACACGTTTGCGATCTACGGAACGGGTCATGTCAAGGAGCTGACTGAGCTCGTCCCTGGCATCCTAAACCAACTCGGCCCTGATTCATTGGCATCGCTCCGTAAACTTGCGGAATCATACCAGGCTATCCAGCAGGGACAACAAAGGCCACCTAACGCCGGTGCCGCTGAAGATGATGATGAAGATGTACCTGATCTCGTCGACAACTTCGATGTTGAGGGTGAACAGGCTGCCGCGCAGGAGAAGAAAGACACCCTCGAGGATGTGAACTGAGTGCTGAGGCTGCGTGGTGGGGTGAAGGGAGGGAGATATATGTCATGTCGGTGTCGAGAACTGATTCGATGGACAGTGGGGAGAGTTGGAATAAAATGTCGGGTATCCGGGTAACCGCCAACTTCTTCGCTTTGACCATCAGTTTCCATTCAACGCATTGTGCCAACAAAAACCTTCATTGTTCCCTTACCCGATGACGTGTCGCTCTTTTTTTTTCTATCTCAGTTTTGCACTCTGTTGTCTTTACCCTTCTATGCGATCCCACAATACTGCATGCTGGCATTGTAATTGTTATGGTTTTGTGATATAATTCGCACGACGGCAAGGAGGAAGGGATGACAGTTGCGGTCATTCATGTACTCAGCTACTAATGCGCGGGAGCGATGTTGCAGTCCAATTGACTTTGGAACATTTGCACGCATGTACAGATACTTCCTATCAAGATATCTTTGACAGGATCGATCGTGATGATCGTTGACATCGAATCGTTAACACGCCCTGCATCTAAGTGGGTCAAGTGTACGTAGCAGCGTAAACATTCACCCCTCGTATTGGGCGGAAGCAGGAGCCAATGCTCATCAAAAAATCGGGACAGATGGAAGGAATCAACGCATCACGGACTTGTGGACTAGAACACCGCGCTCTCAGCATCAACCACAGATATAGATGACTCAGATGATCAAGTGCCGGGTTTCTTTTCCTGTCTGGACATATCTCTTGATTCGTGTATCCGTTTGATTTAATGTCTCGATTCAGGTTTTGGGACCAAGAGAAGTAGTAATCTTATTCTACCAAACACAAGACATAATTAAAATTGTCACCCAACTATGTAAAAGACACTTGACAATGATCTAGACGTTGGCAATCACATACTATTATTAACCCGTAGGGTTCAAGAAGGGGTCATTGGTATAGTTAAAGACAGAGCATCCGCGCTCGATAGTCTGATTGCAGGAGAAGCACCAGTTGATAGTTGAATTGATCGTGGTCCACTAAAGAAATCGTGAGCAAAACACATACGAGCTGTGAAAAGGAGCTCACAGCAAGTTGGTGGATGAAGCTTTCAAGAGTGACGGTCGTGTTTCCAAACAGTTTGAGCTGACGGAACTCGCTGTTATCAGTACCGTTCTTGAACTTCATGCTGACGTGGTGAGAACCGGTCGAGTCCAAGGACAATTCGAGGGCAACGACAGAAGCATAGTTGGCTGTGAACTGGGTTAGTCTGTGGTGCAGGACTCGTACGTTGTTCATACTAACCGATACCAGAGATGTCGGGGTCATACAGGGTGGCGTTCGTCACGTTGAACAAACTGATGAATGGCTTGTAATCTACTTCCTGAACAGCAATCTTGACCTTATTGGAAGGTAGAGTCATGTTACCCAATGACCACATGACCTCCGGGAGAAGAGTGCGAATTGCAACTGTAGCAAGGTTAAATAGACGAAATTTCAGAATAAATTTGAACGAACTGTAGCCAACACCATTCTGCGCTGTGGTGGCATCAGTGAAAACCTGTTGTTGGAGCCAATTAGCATAATGACGAGCTTGCTCGAGGAACGTGGCGGGCAAAGTGTCGTAATAGGTCTTGTTATGGGTGTACTGGACATTCACATGGTCGTAGATCTGCAAGACGATATGGGCACAGTCTGAAGGTATTCAACTGAACTCTTACATTCCACTGCACAATCACTTCAAAAAAGTTTCCAAAGCACAATAGAGTGAGTGACATACCATATTCGTGAAGTTGTTACTGATGCCCCCCAAATAAGGTTCCAGTGCAGTCAAGAACGGCTGGGCGGCGGCGGATATATTTTTGAATCCTGATGAAGTATAAACCCGGTTCAGGTGGAAGAGGAAATACTGTCCTCAGGTATTAGGAGACGATCTCGAAAGAAAAGATGATTTTTCGTACATTGCATTCCATCCAGGGCGTGAGAGATGGAGCTTGCCAATACTCCAAAGATTGCACTACAGAAAATCAGTCAGCAAACGAAAGAGTGACTCTGGCTGAAGTTTCAACTTGCCTGGAATATATTGGTATCCTCCAAGAGGCGAGAGGACCTTTTCTCCATTCCCCAAGGTTATTTCTGACTTTTGGGTGGGTGGGTAGAGACCCTGAAGCAGAGAATACGCGGAGTCAAGGATAGCATTTCCTCCACCAGCATCTGCGCGAACTGTCAGCTGGTCGATGTTTGCCACTTCGGTGCTGATGTTCTGGATAAAAGATGGGGAATCGGCATCGAGGTATGTGCTGCGAAGGAAGGATCCGAGTTCGTATTCTTGTTGCTAAATGCCGATGAGCAAGATGCAATGTTATGCCGCGGTAATACGCTTACCGCTCCAAGAGGTGTTAGGTATGCTTGCTGGGAGATGTAGTTGCTGGTGTTTTGGAAGTATTCTGTTCTGTCGCCGTGGCGAGTCAAAAGAACAACACCGATCAGACCTGCCGTAGCGTTAACCATGACTGGAGCAATGAAGGGGTTCAGCGGCGGAAACGCGACTTCTTATCCTAAGTCGGGACGCCATACGAGACATAATATACATATGCCGCGTCAGGAACGTGGATCGAAAGACCTGTTGAAGCGGAATTGACCGGAATTAAGAAGGACGTTGTGGGACAGCGTTCGTACTGCCACGTAATGACAACTAACGAGCTGAGTCGGTTGAAATGCGCTCAACAAGTGACAAATGTCGTTGGAGCAGACAAGCGAGGTGAATTTGATGGGATTTGATATTGATTTACCGATCAAAGGCTGTCCTAACCAGTCCTAACCATGGAGGGAGATGAGCGCTTGAACAATCTTGCTGATGGAAGAAAAGGGTCGAACACTACTAACTACCATGGGCTGGCTTGAGTAACCGAAGAGGGGCCCCGCAAACATGTCAGGAAGACACAGTAAAATCTAGTAAGATAATAACCTACACACCTGAAGAGTCGACAGGGAACATAGGTTAACGTTGTCCAGATTACGACTCCGAGGTCAGAAGGGGAATCCAATTATAATAGGTTAGCCTCAACGTCACATCCGGGTTGATGGTATTTGTCTATTCTCCAGCTATGTATGTGACGCCATGGACCCTGGATAGGAACCGGCATTCAGGTGAGCCCCGCTCGTATGATGAGCGTTGATGAGCGCCGTCAATGTGCAGGAACCCATTGATGAAATCTCAAGCGTTGATTGAGACTCAAGAGTCAGAGCGTACTCTAAAGTTCCCAAATTGGAGAAGGGACCGGTCAGGCATAGTCTCCCTAGACATCTGACAGATCATAGACAAATGAAGACAGTGGTTCCTTCAGGGTCAGGCCTTCAAGCCCTAACTTCAAGTTAGCGTATTCGGCCAACTTAGCAAAGCTCGATGTATGTAGTGGATTTTGTCTGAAAGACTATAGTATCGCTTGCGTCTTTCCATTCATTTGTGCGTGTCAGTCTGAGCGTTTGAATCTTTCATCCAAGTCTTGGCATATCGAGTTCCGGCGAACATACAGCATGCTCGTAACTAGGAAACAAAACTAGCCAACTATTATGACACATTCTAGAGTCACATAGACATCAAGACAATTTCCAGGTTGATTACAAGACTCAAGAGTATCTTGGCCTTGGTAAAATCGCCTTTTGCAGTTAGTGAAGCCGGACGAACCCTCTGAGACACCATAGACCCAGATGGACAAATTTCTCCACGACCAAGGCTGTGATCATTCGACATATGATCAGGCTATGTAGCAAAAATATAGCCTAATCAACATTGCGGCCGCAACGCCAAGATTTCTGTAGGAATTTAGCTGCGAGTTATTGAGGCCCATCAACACAAACGGCGACCTTCAAGACGTGTCACAGGCTCACAGCCGTCTACAGCCGTGATGTATGATGAATTGCCAACTTGCGTATGAGTCGCGTGGCACATTTGACAGATGAGATATCCTTACAACTGACTGTCATACTACAGCAACTGAAGACTATAAGCTATATGGGAGCTGACAGCAGCTCCGTCCTACTTCGAATGTCCCCATGGTGGAATTCGAATTCGAATGCCCAGAGTGAGCCAGAGTACTCCTCGCCGCCACGTACTGATGTAAGGGAGCACAGGAGAGTCCAGAGCACCATCAGCCGCAGAATCACGTACGCATCCGTAATCAAATCTCACCATGTGACTCCTCCAGGCGCCCCGGCACACCTGAGAGACTATCCTTCACGAACCATCTAACATTTGTCTACGGCCTTCCAGGGTCTGCCTAGGGGAGACTATGAACCACCAGCATTGGTCGGGATGACTTCACTAATGACAACAGATTTGTGTACCGCCCAGAAAAATTGGAAATCGGGTGATAGACAGTCGAGAACTCGACTACTAGCAGAGTTCAATACCCCCGTCGAAAGAAAAAAAAGTATGTTTATGTCCCGTGTGCTGCAAACTAGCTGCTAGCCACTGAGAGGGCATCATTGAGGGTTTCGAACAGTTCAAGTTCACACGCAATTGGCTGATCTCGCCTTCGGACCGACGGGCCGGGACGCGAAGCACCCCTCGTAGACCACTTTGGTCGTTCCAAGGTCTAACTGCAGTCTTGTGATGTTCCCGAAGTACACCAGAAAAGGTTTGGATGTTCCCCTGTATCTGTCTGTGTCACCTGGCCGCATCGCCTGTGGAGCACCATCTACAAAGCCCCATAAATACAGCCAGTAGCAGAGTGAGACCGCGCTTCTCCTGTTTCTCGGATACTTTCTCCTGATCATCGACAATACTAAGCTCTCGTACGATGACAACCAAAATCACACATTTTGAAACTCATGGTGTGTTTCTTTCGGTGCTTGCATCATGTGTGGCTGTAGTTGAACATCATCGATAACAGATATTCGATTTCCCACATCCTTGACGGGTGATGGCACTGATGCGATGTGAGCCAATGTTATGTCTGCATTCCAGATACTTCTCTACATCACGCGTGCCTCAGGAATACGGATTGCGACTATAGTTCAGCGTATGTGACCTTATACACCGACAGCGGGCTTATTGGCCATGGAATGACGTTTACCATTGGTCGTGGAACCGATATTGTGAGTAGATCGCCGAGAATCAACCTTTTGTATCTACGTTAGGTTATCTCGCCACGAGTTTCGGTATATGTCCAACTTATCGTTGCAGTGCTTCTTTCAATCTTCTGAGAGTGCAGTACTGACCATCGTCTATCTCGTACAATAGGTATGCCACGCGATCCGGGAGGTGGCTGGACGTTTGGTAGGACGGGAGCCCGAGAGCCTCTTCGAGAATATGGGCAAAGCTTGGGACTGGATGTGTTCCGACTCGCAGCTAAGATGGTCAGTGTTGAAACTTTGTCTACTGACTTGAATCAATCGACTCAATGGCTTTCATGTATCGCTCAATAATCGCTCCCCTTTGAATGATGTATCTGACCGTGATACTTATTTTCAAGGATTGGTCCAGAGAAGGGCGTGATTCACCTTGCAACAGCTGCAGTGAATAACGCCTTGTGGGATATGTTCGCTCGTGCCAGAGGTAAACCCCTGTGGAAATTGATCGTTGATATGACTCCTGTTTGTGACATTTATTTCGTACTTGTGTCGTCGAAATTTACCTTCCAACGTATGCCCAGGAAGAACTTGTGAACGCGACTGCGTTCCGCTATATCACCGACGTGCTGACACGTGAAGAGGCACTTGCGATGCTCAAGGCAAAAGAAGGTGGAAAGCGCGAAAGAGAAGCTCTTGTTACTGAAATTGGGTAAGGTTTGCCAGTGCGTAGATGAATCATTTACTTACATGGTCCGGGGCAGGTACCCAGCATATATCACATCAGCGGGATGGCTTGGTGAGGAGAACCCTCTGGATTTTGCTGACTATGCTGAATCGTCTCTGCAGGATACTCAGACGAGAAAGTGTCTCGCCTCACGAAGGAGGCTCTCGCACATGGGTTCAACCACTTCAAGATGAAAGTAGGAGCCGACTTCAAGGATGACTTGCGCAGAGGCAAGATGATCCGTTCGATCATCGACGATCCCGCAAATTATCCATCTGGATTCAAAGATCCTGCGAGCCCAGAGCTGGCTGGGAAGAACGCAGGTCCAACGGGTGCCGTGCTGATGATCGATGCGAACCAGGTATGGGATGTCCCACAGGCAATCGAGTATGTGACTGGATTAGCAGAGATCAAGCCATGGTCTGTAATTTTCGCTTTCATTCCAGTGAGGCCTCATTGTATTGACGGTTTCAGGTTCATCGAAGAACCTACGGCGCCGGATGATGCTCTCGGCCATGCTGCGGTCAGGCGTGCACTCAAGCCGTACGGCATCGGTGTTGCGACCGGGGAACACGCACATAACCGGATGGTGTTTAAGCAATTGTTCCAGGCGGACGCGATCGATGTTTGTCAGATTGATTCCTGCAGACTCGCAGGTGTCAGTGAGGTGCTGAGTGTGCTGTTGATGGCTGCCAAGTGAGGTTCACTCTTCATGTAATTCGTTCGGACGACATGCTGATGACCCTGTCGAAGGTTCGGCATCCCGGTGTGTCCACATGCAGGTGGCGTTGGATTATGCGAATACGTTATTCATCTCAGGTCAGTGTGGATCGTTCTGTGGAAAGCGGTGATTTTGACAGTGTATTAAGCGTGATTGACTATGTTGCCATTTCTGGCACAATGGAGCGAAATGTATTGGAATTTGCGGATCACTTGCACGAGCACTTTCTCTACCGGTGTACGATGAACGACAGGGGGAGGTATAATGTTCCGAGTAACTCCAAGGAAGGATATAGCATCGAGATGTATAAGGAGAGCATCGCGGAGTACGAGTGGCCGAATGGGTCTTACTGGGTTGGTACGAGGGGTGGAAAGATTCTAAGCACTTGAACGTACGGGTTGTCGGATAGCCCCTTACGTCAAAGAAACACTTCATTCTTGCAGATATGGTGGCTACGTGATTTTTAGAGGTTGTTTCTCCTCGACTTGCTCCAGCCTCATGCTTTGTTCGGAAGTTAGAGATCGCAGTTGTGATAGGCACATGAAGCAGAATTGTTTTCTACCTCCACGGATTAAAAATGAGATTCGGTAGTGTAGTCGGCAAAGGAGAGCGTGCTGCTGCTGCACCAAGTATACTGCCCTGTGAAGCGAGGGGCTTGTGTATCTTGCGAGCCAAGACTCATTACGTTCTTTGGGTGGCACACGGTTAACTCTCAGGGGAGTGAAGATGTAGCCAGGACCTAGATCTGAACCAGTGGAACTTCCGAATGAAGAATGATTCAAGTTGTGCACATATATTTTGGTGTATTTGTTCAGGTGGTGATAATATGGACAGCCTTACCTTACACGGAGGAGCAGCTCCTCGCACCTTCTGGACATCGGGAGGAATGGCAGGAATACCCCAGTCTCAAGGCTTTAGACCGATATCACCACAACAACAATACCCACAACAACAGGCTCATCGATACCCGCAACATCCACCAACATCGTTCGCCGCTGCCAGACGTCCCCTTCCGACCCCGAAGTCACGTCCAGAATCACTTCCACCTCCGCCACGTGCAACTGCCCAGACTCCCGCTCCTTCACGTCCAGCACCTATCCCGGCACCTGCCCCTTCACGTCCTGTCATCTTAGCGACAACTGCCTCCCTCGAGATCAATACTCATAGTAATGCCAGACGTCCCCTACCAGATCCCCGTGCCAAATCTAAGCATGCAAGCTTGGACCTTCGTGCTCAGTTAGAAAAGAATCCAACCGAACAAGATCTATCGAGTGCCCCAAGTCCTCAAGGCAGCACATCTAGTTTCTCGTCTTTTTCTACTGCAAGCGGTGTCTCCAGCTTTCCCAGTCCAGGTCCATCCTCAGGTATTTCGAGCACGGCACAATCTTTTACCTTTTCAAATTCTGCCCCATCACCAGGCTACCCAAACACACCCCCATCTTCAACCTATCGTAGTCCCCCGGTTCATAGTTTCACTACCCCGGTGCCCTCATCCTCGTACCCCTTTACGGCTCCCGTATCCAGCTATCCCCCTACCCCTTCACAAACAGATGTTCGAGGTACGTTTCTATTGGGCTTTTACATTACTCTTACTTCACCTTATTTCCCTCCTACTTCCTCGTCAGCTATTCCCCTTTCCCCCACACCCAAGTTCACCCCTCACTGGAAACGCGGCCTCCCCGAGCCTACACCACAACTCAATCACCCTTCAGAGTCATCTTCCCGTTCAGGGCCATACATGGAACGCAGGAGCACTGTTTCCGGCTCCACTGTCCCTGTGACTAACGGATTCCCGCCTCCATTACCTTCAACAAGCTATCCTTCTACCCGTTCAGTAAGCCCAGATCGCATGGGTTCAAGTGTCATTGACCGTGCACAGACGCTCATGCATCGCACCCAAACCCAAACGTCCTCCGGCCGCCGACCCTTACCATCCATTGGTACCAGGTCCCCACCAATACCTCCACTTCCAGGTCCGTGCTACCCAAATAACCCACCCAGGGTCTTCTATTCATAAGTTATTTTATTCATAGGTAGCTCACGTAGTCCGCACGTACAAAGTAGTTCGCGCTCGCAGCCCGTTCCAGGTAATGTCATTAAAATTCGAGCCGCATTCGAATTTTAAAGTTATTTTTTAGGGAGCTCGCGTTCGGGTTCCTCGCAAGGCCCCGCTGTTTCAGGCAGTTCGCGGTGGCCTCCAGAGCCAGGTATTTATTTATCCTTTCTATGATTTCGACCGTCCATTCATTTCACTCGCGAAAGGGAACTCACATGTTCTAGATGACTCTCGCTCTCCACCAGCAGGATCATCACGTTCTCCGCCTATTGCTGGTAGTTCAAAATCGCCATCAGTGCCAGGTGCTTGTGAATCTTTTTGACCATCACATGTGGCTGATTGTTCTGGTTGTTCCAGCGAGCTCTGTCTCACAAATGGCACGTACTACGAGTAATGCGCCCTCTACCACCTCCATGGTCACTAATTCCTCTCATTTATCATCTGCCACAACGCGTTCGATACATACGCGGATGCCCGCGACGGCTGACGAGGAGACTCCCAACCAAAACGATAGGGGTGGTGATGAGGAGAGATTTGATGGCGATCGGGGTTATCAAGAAGAAAGAGGATATGACGCGGTGGGGGGAAAATATAAACACCAGCACGGTGGGTATAACGAGCAGAATGGAGTGCATAGGGAACGCGACATACGTAGTGCGGTAGAGCCAAGCAGCGGGTCCTCGCAATATGGCATACGCGACCTCCCCATCTGCACTCCTCCTCAGGAATCTCGACCCCGAACTCAAGAAAGGCAATGGACACGGACGCGTCCGATCCGCTCGGCTACTCTTCCGACTCCCCCATCCCAGTCACCTAACGATATCCAGGATAATGAGCCACAATCGCTAACACTACGCATGGCAGCACTCGGGCTACCTTCCTCTTCCAAGTCACCGACGCGGATACAAAACGAGCTGAGTAGACAGTCCTCGGTGCAGACCGAAAGCTCGCACTCGTCCTCGCCGAGTTTTGACCTCGGGACCCACCCGTTGCTGCAGCACGTGCCATCTACGAGAGAACAAGGATTTGATGACCTACCCATACGCCCACCTTTACAGCGTGGCCAGTCTGTGATTGAAGCACTCCAGGATCACCCAGTCCCAATCGAGAGACGAGTATCTGGTAGGAGCCGAAGTTTGGTGCGTGAGCAAGAGTGGCGGAGCAGGTCGCCTGCTCGTGAACAGTCCCCTGTGCGTGCTCAGAGGGAGCCTTCCCCCTCGCACAAACAGTGGTCACAGAACATTCCGCCCATGCCCCGTACGCCGTTATCACCCACTGAGAGCTCTCCTTTCGCATTCAACGTCGACGAAAACGGGTCATCTACACGATCCGCCTTCGCGCGTCCTGCATCTCCGGTCAAAAACTCCGTGCCTTCGTCGTCGTCTGGGTTTTCGCGTCCTACATCACCGTCAAAATCTCCCCTACCGACACCCCCAACCCCGCGCGCCGAGGTGGGAGGTGGATCTGTGTTTTCCTCCCCACGGAAAGCTAACGGCGGGAAAGGCTCGTCTACGTTACAAAATCAAAATATACCTTCCGGTTCACCACAAAAATCAAACAATGCTTTTTCCTCGCCAACGCTGCCCTCTTTGTCTACACCACCGAAGCTAGCCTACCTAAGCAACTCCAGCATCCGGAATGCATTCCCACCGAGCGCGTTCCCATCGTCTTTTCCCAAGGACCACGCCGATTCAAAGAAAAACAGTGCCCGATCAAATACGGGCACAAGTTCAAGCTCACACATCATGGAGCGCCAGCGCCAAAAACAGCGCGCGTACGTATCTGCTTACGACCTCGACGACGAGCCGCCTGCTTCGCCTCTCCGCGAGCGCGTAGGCCTCCCTTCTCCCAATGCATCACGCCCGTCTTCCCCATCAGACCTGGGCGCGCATGCTGAAGAATTCAGTGTCCCCAGGGGCCGCACAAATCGAGATGAGGATAATAGTTATAGCAAAGACTACGACGATGACGACGAGCGCTCGCCCTCTCCGATACGTTTTGCGAAGCGCTCGTCGAACCAGTTCTCAGTGCTTGAGATGGGTTACGTGGGTGCGGAGGGCGTGCCGAGATGGCATTGGACGCAGACACCCAGGGGTTTGGGAGCAAGGGTGAATGGTGAGAGTCGACGTGTTGATGAACATGTACCGGTTATATCCTTGCCGGGCGTGAACGAGGATGGTGAACGTAATCACGGTGCCGTAACGAAGACAAACCCGTCGCGGGAGTCTCCACCGAGGATTGCTGTTTCGAGCGCTACGCCGCCGAGAGTTGCTGTTACTGGGTCGACGCCTCCCAGAGTAGCAGTTACGAGTGCTACTCCGCCGAGGGGAACTGTTACTGGGTCTCCGCCACCCCGAATTGCGGTTTCGGGCTCGTCTCCGCCACATAGATCTTCGCCTTCCACTCCACAAATATCCGTGTCCTCACCATCCATGCCGCAGATATCTGTGTCCTCGCCCTCTACACCGCAGATATCTGTTTCTGCTGCTAGCTCCTCTTCAAGACAGCCCAGCTCCCGGAGTGCGTCAGCGCTATCCCAGGAGTCAAAGCGTATTCTCTCGCCCTCTCCAGGCCAGAATGGTCTAGGAGGACAAAATGATGGGTTTAATGCACAGAGTGGAGGCAAAATTTCGGGAGTGCTGAGCGGGATGCGTGGGAACGGTCTATCGTGCGGGGGATGCGGTGGTCCCATTATTGGACGTATTGTCAGCGCGATGGGGCATCGCTGGCACCCAGGATGTTTCCGTTGTTCCGTGTGCACTGAGCTCCTTGAGCATGTATCAAGCTACGAGCATGAGGGAAAGCCGTATTGTCATCTTGATTACCATGAAGTTCGTTCTCCCTATAACTCTTTCTTATTTGACGAATTCTAACTTAGATGTCACGCAGAGCTTTGCACCGCGCTGCTATCACTGCAAGACAGCTATTGTCGACGAGCGGTTTATTACGCTTGACGATGAGGCGCTAGGAAAGCGGACGTATCACGAGCAGCATTTCTTCTGTGCGGAATGTGGGGACCCGTTTCTACCTCCGGCTTCCGGAACCGGTGGGCTGACTGTCACGGGTGATGGCGAATTCGACCTCGATGATGACGTCGGGTTCACGGTGTACAAAGGCCACCCCTACTGCGAGGCGTGTCACGTCCGTCTGCGGATGCCCAAGTGCAAACGCTGCAAGAAGTCGATCAGGGACGGAATGCGCGCGGTGGAGGCCTTGGGAGGGAAATGGTGTTGGGAGTGTTTCGTATGTGAGGTAGGTATTTTTCTGCCTGTAGGTTATTTTCGAAGCCGAGCTGATGACAAACGTGTCGCGTCTCTAGGGTTGCGAAAAGCCGTTTGAAGACCCTTCGTTCTTCTTGCGCGACAACAAGCCGTTTTGCGAGCCATGCTTTAGTTTGATATTGCGGAATGACGTCTGAGGTGCGGTTGTGGTGGTGTGAATAATCTATTGTTTTGCTTTTTTCGCTCGTAGGTTCTTTGGATGTGGTAGTTGTTGTGTTCAATGTATGCTCTGAACGGTTGCCTCAATGCAACATATCGTACTTGTTGGTTATTGAGGGTGGCTTCTCGTCCCAATTTGGGATGTCAAGAGACATAGTAGAAGCTGCCTTGCCAGCTTCATCACCCACCCTGGTTTTCATCGTCCTGCCCACAAGATGGACGCGCCGAACGACGTGAACGAGTGAGTGTAGGTTGTTGTACGAACGTGTGGAAACTAATGAACTCGACCTAAGCATTCTGGAGCAGATGTTGCAGATGTTGCAACGACAGATTCTTGAGATCCAACCAATCATGGTCCGCTGGCAGGGCCCAGTCCTCCACTGCCAAGGAAGAAGCGAAAGATGTGGAGACGAGGTTTTGGGAGGCCTACAGACAGACTGCTGAGGAATATGACCGGAAGCTGGTGGAAAGGATGAACGCCAAATTGACCAACTTGACCAACTTGACGAGACTTGTAAGTATGTGTTTTTTGGGGGTGACTTAGACCATTAACTCGAAGTCCATGACTGGGCTGAAATTAGATCCAGGTCGTTGTAGTGGCGTGCGCCATCGTGTACGCGCTTACATGACATGCATGAGCGCGGTTTCGTATGACAGTTGCTTGCAGTCCCGTAGTGACAGACCCATAGCGCCACGAAGTGATTCAAGTTCGCTGCCAACCACTTCGCTTCACTATGTGTCTATCATCATCACGATTCATGATCGTGGGTCACTTAGAGAACGGTGTCTACAGCGTCGGCGCAAATTTGACTAGGTGGTGTAATAAGGAAGGTCGGATCCCATGACCTCACCGACCTTGATATTCCAAGGACCGACGGTATAAACACCATCGATGTCCCTCCCGTTCTCGACACCTTCGTATCCGACCCTGATACTCCAAGAACCGGGGATGTAGACACCACCGATGTCCCCCCCGTTCCCGACACCTCCAGAATCGGTGGCATAGAACTCGTCGAGGGGTCCGACCTTCAGGAAGGCATCAACGCGTCAAGCATTAAGCATCAGCAAGGCAGAATCTATTGGCATGGCCTCAATTCATAAGCCCATGAAGGAGTTCAACTCCGTTGCTGCTGACCAGATAGCCCATGTACGCGAATTTATAACTAGATTGTATATGCCACTGATATTTACGAGTAGGTCCATCCCGATGTGGAGGTGGCGTCGAATACCTTGACTCATGCATCGAAGGTGCACTAGTTTCTCAATATTTTCAACTTCATAGATTAATAAGAATGTCGTCATGATAGATGGTTCTCAACGCAAACCCCGATGTAGCTGCTTCTACTTCTTGTCTGGAAGGCCTCAGAGGTCTATGCTTCTATCGTGAGACATTGGCCAAGATTCCATCTAAGCTAGCGATATACGCAAAAATGACGCAACAGATGCTGGAGTGTGCAAATTTCATCGCCCATTACTCCGCCATGAGAAGTTTGTGTGAGTCAGATGCATTGCTCTGCCGCCCGAGACTCAGATTTGCTTCTCTGCCTAGGGGAAGAAGTTGGCAAACACCTTTCCAATGAAACGAACGCCGCAATTCACAGCTACAGAAGGGTTCTTGACAGTCTCATGCAGCAGTTCCGGGATCACAGGGCTAGTGTGACCATCCACCATATAGATAAGCGCTTCAAGTTCACTGAGAATCGTCTTCGGCGCTCGATGACCTGTGACCTAGCCGAGGATCTGGACTTCAGCTGCACTGTTTGTCATTGATGCGTTGAATGCCTCCCGGGAACAAATTATCTATTGGCTGGCAGGCTGACTTCTTACGAGCAGCTAATTGAATTGCCCACGAACGTCTGCATTCTTGTCACATCACGTCCACTGGATGACATCCATGACGCTCTGTCCTCCAAACCTCACGTTCGTCACATCCGATTTTTCCATGAAGAAATCGTAGACTACGACTTCTTCACGGAAAAATCACGGAGTGACAGATTCTTTGTCGATGTGTCATTGGCACAGAACTCGCTGTGGGTAATGAAGTGCAGCCTTAGATTTGACATCTGCCAGTGTTCCTTGGAGAGTTCTTACATGCCCAATTCGGCTACCCCCAATTTGCAGAGACAAGTGAAGGCATTCCGGCTGAGTTATGTTACACATGTCGCTTCTCGGCGTTGCATGACGCTACTAGGGATATCCAGCGCGTTATCGAAACTTTTGGGGCTACCATTTTACA
Organism: Rhizopogon vesiculosus; assembly: GCA_001882365.1. Lineage (NCBI taxonomy): Eukaryota > Fungi > Basidiomycota > Agaricomycetes > Boletales > Rhizopogonaceae > Rhizopogon > Rhizopogon vesiculosus. The sequence continues at coordinate 44,105 of LVVM01001878.1, forward strand.
CAGCACTCCACATTCATACTTGTCCGCTCTTCCATTAACTCCAACGGTGTCGAGGATGTTTAAGATGTTCGCTACGAAGTTTCCTTGCACCCTCCAAGTCATTGCTGGCCATGTCACTGCTGTAATAAATCGCGATACGAGTCAAAAGACGATCTATTCAACGCTCTTCTACTTGATCTAAATTATTCGTATTTATACTATGCTACGCTAATAGAAAACATTTGGTCCGTTAAGTACCTGTGCACGATAACTAACAGTCCATGGTCCGTCTTATAAACCATTGCTGAGCCGGAAGCGCCGATCTGCGCTCGCACCTTATCCGATACAAGTTCCAATTCCAACAGTCATGAGTTAGCCGCTGAAGGAAAGACACTCCACTGTGACGCCCATGCGGTCATTTGCGATTTCATCGGATGGTGT
>LVVM01001878.1:44657-67206 GCA_001882365.1 Rhizopogon vesiculosus
GGTCGATATCATAGGCTGTGGGGTACCGTGACTGGCGGGTCATTGAGCGCTCCTCTCCAAGAGCACATTGCCAGCATTCAGTGCATTGCCATCCCACCTGATGGACAACACATGGTTTCGGGTTCAGCCGACATGACAAATCCTGATATGGGAAGCAAAGAATAGCAAGGCATTAGGTACCCCTCTGCGCGGGCACACCGACATCATTCGGTTGGTGGTACTCTCGCCAGATGGAGGATGCGTTATGTCGGGTTCTGACGACATGACGATTCGCGTACGGGATCCGGGACGCGTATACCGGGAAGGCGTTGGGTAACCCATTCCGAGGGCATACAGCCTGCATCGACTGTTGCCTTCTCACTAGATGGGACAGGTGTTGTGTTCGGTTCAACTGAAATGACGATTCGGGTTTGGGATGCAAAAACAGGCGAAGCATTGGGCGACCCCCTACAAGGGCACCGCGGCGACGTTCTATCGGTTGCGATCACGCCAAAGGGAAGATGCATTGTGTCCCATTCGCCGCCAAATTTATATACGATGGTTAGAAGTTCTGAAAGAGGTTTCAGGACAGCATGAAAAATTATACATTCCTTAGTGACTCTGGCAATTGAAGTACATACTATGCGCTAAACTGCGTTACATTTTTCAGTGAGTTATATGCCTGTGGCAGTCGTCGCACCCGCCGTGCCTACCACGAGGACCGATGGAAAAGCAGGATTCACACTGTCATAACTCCATCGGCTTCCTCTGAACCACTCCTCTGGAAGGTGAGCCAATGGCGGCGTGGCATGATACCCGAAAGATCAGGGAGATCATCCTCCAAAGACGTGAAATAGAGAATCCCGTAACCCATCATGGCTAAGAAACATGCCCCACCCAATGCCCACGGTACACCGATTACTCGGGAGACCCAGAAGATGAACTGAGCAAGCATAAGTCCGAGGCTCCATAAGTACAGTGCTCTTGGCATGCTGTATATAACAGATAAAGGCAGGAAGCCCCAGTTGGATGATTTTGCGGTGTTTAGGAAGCGAGCCTAGAACATATGGTGAATCAGGTCGTAATGAACAAAGAAAGAAGATGCGAACGGCAAATGAGGCAGTTGCGTCTTCGAAACCACGGTGTCTCAACAGCAGGGTTGATCCAGACAGAATGCTTGATGAGGCTGCAAGAATTGGCGCCATGGAAGACGACACTGAAGCGCGCGGTAGCATTGCGATGAGAATGCTGGCACTGCGATATTATCCGTCAAAACCATTAATCACTCAATCTCCAAAATTAAAACTGACATTAGCACTGAAAATGCCTAAACAAATATTTTAATTAGTGTCCATACTCGACGATACTAATGACGTACCCATAAACACATCTCTCTCCATTCTGAGATGCAAGCAGCCATGAAAGCCTGCCACTGGTCAACGTACACCTGATCGTGAACGAACAGATCATGAAGCTTGGAGTAATAGTGGTTGGGAACTCCCCACAAGATCAAGTTTGCCTGTGTACGTATGCCTGGGCAGTCAACTATGTCTTCCGGCACGGTCGGGTGTGATCTGTCTAATTGAGCATTTTCTTGTCCATAGTATGTCATGAATCGTTGGTTATCTTTCAGTTATTCAGCATCATGAAGAAATTGTAGTATTTTCAAAACAACTGACTGATTGCGCCCCAAAGTCGTGCTTAAGATGCGTTAGATGGTCAAAACATGTATGTGCCTCACTTCTTACCGACGAAACATAGTGTATGGCCATCTAAAGGTTTGCCTTTCATGATCGTGAGGACATGAAACTCCTTTGTAACAGTCGCTTCCATACCTCGGTGTAAGGATAGTGCCTGTAGAAACTGGTTACATTTCCCCTCGGTATATGGGAACGTAGAGGTGCGCGACGTCATGCGATCTAAATGCGTATGGTGTCATTTACAATTGAATACGCAAGTGTTCCATAACCATGCACATACCTATCATACCATGACTTATGACGCTTATCAAGTTGTCCAAGATATCTGGCGCCATCTGTGCATGGACGTGCATCGGGAAAAATTCCACGTGCACCCAGTAGAGTCTTTCCAGTGCAATATCTGTCGAAGCTCAGTCAACCTTTACTGCCACACAAGACTTTAAGGGAACGCACTCAAGTGCGAGTCGGACACCAACATGCCCATATCGAGTAGTTCTGATGACGTTGGTTCAAGCCAGAAGAGAGAGCGGCTATGGTGGTCAACGAAATAATATGCGCATGTAGATGTGTGTGGTAGTTCGTCAAACCGAAGTTCGACGAAGAGCTCGCAGGCTTGTGGCAACGTCACGCCACATTCAACGATCCTCTTTTCAATTATTGCCAGCCAGTTAGACACCGAATGGCCAATGTCTTCATTTAACACGTTTTCCTCCGTGACGGTCGAAAAACGAGCTTGCTGCGTTTGAAAATACCGCTGACCTTCAGGGTGAGTGAAAGATAGCCATTTGGACTTGGTGCTGGACGGTTAGCCGATGTTAGCTCGAGCTGCAAGCCAGTCGACAGGTGACCTTACTTGACATGAGCTCGCAAGCCAGGTGCGGTTGTGGTGTGGTACACGTCCACCCTGGGTTGATGATGAATGAAAGACACGTTGTACAAACTAGGCTGCAAGAACCTACCAGGGCAAACACCCATAGCGTCTGGTGGATATCGAGGTCACCGGTCTAAGCTCCTTTGCTACAGGTGCCATGTCGCTGTGGTGTGTTGAAGGTAAAGTAGATGGTAGTGCAGTGCTCGCCATTGGTGAATGAATTTGGGCCTCAGTGGGTGGCGCTTGGACAAGTTGGAAAATGCATCGATGAAGTTTCCAATAGCATTCACTTATATGGTTCAATGAGCACAGCCATATGGTCCAGCCACTGGAGCCTTCCACCTTCGGAACATCTTGATTGTGCAGAGTCGACCAACCAGTAGTTGATGGATCTGCCAGCTGGCGATCGAAAGTTATGACTCAGCTGCCAGAGTCACTGACGCAGTAGTTTAAACACGAGTTGAAACCTGCGAGTCGCATCAATCTGGTGTCAAATTGCAAACTTACGTCTCGAGTAGTCAATTGTCCAGCCAAATTTAACATCGCAATTTGTGTCCAGTGACTCAAGTGACTATTTGACTCTGAGTTGCATTGCCCATAAATTCGATCATCGCATCTGTCTGGCAAGTGGTACCGTGACAGAAGGTCAATGAATTTAATAGAACACCGTGACGCCTGGCAAATGGTAGCGTGCCATCCACAGCTGTCCAAGGGGTGAAACGCAATTGTTAGTACCTTCAGCGCGATTTCAAGTAATATCTCCTGACTGGTCCAAGTGTGTATGCATCTGCAGTGACCAGAATTCCGTCACTTTTCAACCAGGTCTCCATTCTTTCGCAGTTTGCTCGGCAATGATATATGTTTGACCTCGGGCCGGCTGTTCCTTGGCGCGAAGATACATATTATGAGGGCTTTATATCCTCCACTGGCCAAATGCATCAGCAATATAGCCAATACAGCTCACTCACCATCCTCCACAATTTCTGTAGGCGTTCCGATAAGCAAGTAGCTTGCCATGGGAATAGCGCCTACAGGATTCAATGGTCAGCGCTCATCTCCATAGTAGGTTATTGTTTTAGCTCATCATTACTATTCAGCGCCAATACAGTGCATGCCAGGTTGCTCAGAGCGCTCTCCTCTAAGGCGTTTAATACGCTATTCCCAACTGCTTTGCACTTCTGCACGACGGATTGCAGATCTAAGATTCTACACCAACATGGCCAATCATGTAGAAGATCATAAAAACCCCTGCCGATCACCGGCAAGGACGCTCGTACTAATCATCGTGACGGTAAAGATGCGAGACCTCATGGCAATACAGAGAACACGACGAGGTTATTTCGGAACATCACGATGATAATCAACTGAAGGATTATCAGACGAAGAAGAATTTTTCCCGGAAGGGAAGTTGGAGACGATTCGTGAACCCTCACTGGATTCAGGGTACTTATTCTTTAGTTCTGATACGATGTACGATTGAAGTGGACATTACCCAAGTTCATTACATAGCCGAGGCCTTCACGACTCGAGGCTTATATATCTGGCACTACCGCTCAATTGCAAGCATCCACTGGTAAGACGCAGAATAATCACAGCCAGTTTTGCAGTCACATAACTCCATCTATCAGAAGTAAGCGGTCTCTATTACACTAGAGCTGCCGTTTGATGGGTCAAATGTATTAGGTAGGAAGACACACACCGTCCTCCTGGTAAGTTAGTAACATCAACCCTAGACTATAGTACGACAAACGAATGTGGATCATCAAGCACCTGCACATCCCTAAATAGGGAAAATCAGAGAGATGATCGAAGCTATCCTAGTATCGTTATCAAGAATCTCAAGATGTTGCGTGTACGAAGATGAAACAGACGGGACTTTTCCCGAAGTTCTGGCACTGGGCTATGTATTTTTCGGGGGCGGCTGGAGAGAGCTGGAGAGCTTCCAAGGACTCCATCATTGCAGATTAACGAGGAGTTGGCGGTAGCAGGTACATCTACTTTCTGTAACTTCGGAAACTTACTCGGAGCCGAGATGCACTCCAGCTCTGATATCCGCGCTTGCCAATTGCGCGTTTATTTTACAGTTGCTGTATCGCAGTGCAGTAAGTAACCGATGTGTGTTTTTTAATGTAAAAACCCACAACTTTTGTCTCTCCAGGCTAGCCTAATGTCACCAGTACGTGTAGGTGTGTGCGCGATAACTTAAGTATGCATGTATAATCGAATCCGGTGAATAAATGAATGTCCATTAGCTTAATCGACATGGACTGCGATACCTTGACTAAACGCGTAGTGCTTGTGATGAGTAAAGCGCATATTACTCACCAAATGGTCAGGGGTGTACGGTACGAGTAGCCGAGCGTCGCGTCGCATGGTTGCCGAGGGTATTCTGGTTAAGACAAAACGAGTGACAAGATAATGTTATTAATGATCCGTAAAGATGGTGCACAGGTAGTCCGGCTATCTTGCCCTCGGGTTATCTGCGAAATAATTGCCCTCCAATGCAGCGCCGCAATTCCACTGTTCCGGAAGCATCCTGTGTAATCTATATTTTTGTACAATTTCTGCAACCTTCGCATGGTCCACATCGTGCTGCTTCAGCATCCCGGGGTCCGGGAGGGGAGGGAGTGTTGCGAATGCATGCCGAGCGACGCCTACTTGTTCTAGGTAAACCTGCTTTGAAAGCCGGGGCGGATACTTGTGCTCTTGCGCTATTACACGCTCAATACTGCCATATTCGCGGATGAACTTCAGCGCACGATGAGGACCGACGTTCTTGATGCGCTGTGAGAAGTCGGTGCCGAGGAGTAAGAGGAAGTCGATATATGCAGACTTGGACAGTTGGAGAGCGGTACGAACGTGGGACCCACAGACGAGGATTAGTGGATCGTTTCTATTGGCGATGTTTCGAATGAGGGGAGCCTCGTATACGAGAACATCCTAAATGATGAATGAATAACGGTCCACACATAGACTCACAAGAGGGCCCTACCGTATCTTCGCTTGCGACGTAGTCAGCTACGCCATGAATAACAAGGGAGGATGCGAGAGCCTCTGCTTCAAAAGGTCCCTCTGACTCAATACAAGGCACTCCCATAGCGTGCAACATCTCCTTGCTCTCTTCGTATGTCTGAACGGTAGGGGGGTTCGATCGGCGAGCGTAAGACTCGGAGATAGTGCTGCTCCTTTCAGCTAACATTGCGAGCGCGGTTACAGGAGCGTCCCCAAGCGTGTCCCATATCTGACCTTCCTCTATTGTCATCTGAAGTTGGGACTTAGACATGATGTACTCGACGCGGGTCTCGTCCGGCGACTCGGGGACCTCCACGGTAGAGGGAAGTGAAGTAACCTGGGCGACGCAGTTGCGATATTCTTGATATAAGGAGGAGAGAGTAGAAATCACATCGTCTGCTGGGGGAGCAGAATCCACGATAGCGGTAAAAGTCACGTCCTGGGATGTTTGAAAATCAGCTTCTCGAAGCTCACCCTGCATGATGCTTGAACAAGAAGGAAGATCTTGCAGTCGAAGGTTAGATGCGCCTTCAGAAAGGGAAGCACCTGGATCTAATGTCGGACTGTTTATATAGTCTGGCCATGACTTGGGATCACTGGGCGGGACAACGGTGATTGATTGACCTGTGCGAGCGAGAAGAATTTCCTTCATATCTGCATCCGACATGTTGACGGAATCATAAATTGCCGAAAAGGTATCTTCCTCCGGTTGAAATGATGGAGTATTGAAGACGTTCTCAATTTCCGAGAGACCTGAAGGAGTCTGATAGCGAGCACTTGTGACATTGAATGTGCTCGCATCATCGTGAAGGATATCAGATAGTGATGGTGACGGCTGGATGTACGTAGGGACGGTCCTCTGAGCCTCTGTTTCGTGTTCTAAGGCATCTGTGGCGCGTCGACGGTCTAGCGGATTCATAGAATGATATCGCGGTAGTAATCGCATCAATTTCCGAAGTCTGCTCAGTCTCTCCACCTCAATAGATGAACGAGCTGCATCCAGCCTCCGAATTTCCCTACGTCGTTCTACCTAGGAAAGGAAGGTGTCCATATGCAATGTCTGCGGCTATTGTAGCAACTTACCTCTCGAGCTTTGGCAATGCTACGGTCTCTACCGTCAAAGACACAAATCGCTTGCACATTGCACTCTCTGAGCTCCGTGATTATGCGGTGCCACCCGAGGACGTGCCTATGTGGATGAGGCATAGGTGCAAAGTGAAGGCGTTGTGTTATAAGGGTGCCATCGCTATTTCGAACAAGAATGAGTCAGAGGAATTAGTCAGACGGAGAGCTTACATGACAATGGTCTTACCGCAGAGAGATCTAAGGCGGTCTGGAAGTTTTTTGATAACTTCCGGGCTGATGTAGGTGAATTCAGACGTGAGTAGAGAAAAACTGGTTTGGAGCTTACCAGGTTTTCTGCAAAAATGGGGTAAGACCCAGAACCCCCATGCGCACTGCAGTATTGATTCCAGGTTATTCAACGTCTGAAACTGTGTATCAGGAGTCAGGAAATCGACCCCGTTCCATTGAAAGCTTTGGTCAGGAGCACACTATAGTCCAGACTCCAAAACTATTACCATTCATCAATTTCCTTTTATGGCTTTTTATAAAACTCCGCAAACCGCGAGGTCGTCGTGGCTTCTCGCAGCGCCTTGTAAGTCAACTGCAAGATCAACAACGACGACCTTCCTTAGTCAACAGTCTGATTCCTTGTGCTATCGATACACAATCTACGATACAGAAAATCACTCTTGGTGACTAGACCGACTTTACACCCAGGATGTCGGTGATGCTCACGAAGTTTGAGTCCAAGAGCAACCGCGTCAAGGGTATGTTTGTTTCAGGGCTTGTCTTGACTTTCTGACGCACCTCCGTGTAACAGGGCTCGCGTTCCATCCTACTCAGCCACTGCTTGCCGCTGCGCTTCATAATGGGAGTGTTCAGCTCTGGAATTACCGAATGGGTGTATTGGTGGATAGATTCGAAGAACACGAAGGTAAAGTTCAAGTGATGGCTACGGTATGTGTATCTCATGTCATCGACTGCCAGGCCCCGTTCGGGGTGTTGCAATTCATCCCAGTCGAGCGCTACTGGTCACTGGAGGCGACGACTACAAGATCAAAGTGTGGGGTGCGTGGGGTCTACGTTTCCCAAGTCTGATGCTCATGAACACCGTAAGACCTGAAACCTCAGAGCAGAAGGTGTCTGTTTACTCTTCACGGCCACCTTGATTACGTCCGAACAGTTCAGTTCCACCACGAAATGCCATGGATTGTAAGTCGCAAGTCACCTCAACTCTTATAGCTTATTGAAATGATATGTAGTTATCGGCGTCTGATGATCAGACCATTCGCATATGGAACAGCACGTCGCGTCATTGCATCGCTATCTTGACCGGGCACTCGCACTATGTCATGTCCGCACAATTCCACCCAAAAGACGATCTCATTGTCTCAACATCGATGGACCAAACCGTGCGTGTTTGGGATATCTCGGGTCTGCGAAAGAATACTCCGAACAACGGGCCAAACAACTTTGAGACGTTTGACACATTCTCCACGGTCAAGTACGTGCTGGAAGGCCACGATCGCGGGGTCAACTGGGCTTCGTTCCACCCTACCCTACCGTTGATTGTATCTGCAGCGGATGATCGGACGATCAAGATTTGGCGAATGAGCGAGACTCGGGCGTGGGAGGTTGATTCATGCAGAGGTCACTTCAACAGCGTGTCAAGTGCTATATTCCACCCGAAGCATGAGTTGATTGTGTCGTGTGGAGAGGACAAGACTGTCCGAGTTTGGGACCTGGCCAAGCGGACGGCAATCCAGACGTTCAGGCGGGAGAACGACAGGTTCTGGATATTGGCTGCACACCCCAACCTCAACTTGTTTGCAGCAGGACATGACGGCGGTCTGATCGTATTCAAGCTCGAGCGCGAACGACCTGCTTTCACCGTGCATGGCGATACGCTCTACTACATTCGCGACAAGTATGTCCGCACTTACGATTTCAACTCGGGTTCGGATATCGGCTTGCTGAGCGTGAGGAAGTTCGGAAGCCCGTACGTTCCCCCGCGGACCCTGAGCTACAATCCTGCCGAGCGTGCAGTTGTGGTCACCATATCCTCGGATAACGGGCTATTTGAGCTTTCTTCACTGCCGACGCAATCCAATGGCGAGGTTAAAGACTCGTCCGCAGATGGAAAGCGTGGCTCTGCGCACAGCGCAATCTTTGTGGCAAGAAATCGATTTGCGGTGCTGAACAAAACTTCTCAGGTAGCTGCGTTGATCTCACTGTGGCCAGCATAGCGTTTATGATTTTTCTAGCTCATCGAAGTTCGCGACTTGTCAAATTCAGTCGTGAAAACAATCAAACCTCCAGTCCAGACTAATGAGATTTTCTACGGTGGTACAGCCTGCCTAATCCTCAGCTCCACGTCCACTGTTGTGTTGTATGATATTCAACAACAGAAAACTATTGCAGAGTTGAACAGTCCACCCGTTAAATACGTCGTTTGGAACGCGGACGGGTCTCTGGTCGCTCTAATGAGCAAACACAGTGAGTACATATTACGCAGCTCTTTGGATTGTCTTTGAAACCGTAAGCAGCGATCACTATCGCCAATAAGAACTTCTCACAAAACAGCCTTATTCATGAGACCATCCGGATCAAGTCTGGGGCTTGGGACGACGCAGGGGTTTTTATCTACTCCACGCTCAACCATATCAAGTACTGCTTGCCTCAGGGGTACGGTGCTTCCCTCTGCTAGCTTCCATGTAACTAATCTATGTACATTCTTAGTGACCATGGCGTGATTTGCACACTCGATAACCCTGTCTACCTCACCCGTGTCAAGGGTAAGACCGCTCATTGTTTGGACCGATCTGCACGCCCGCGCACCATCACATTCGACCCAACCGAGTACCGGTTCAAACTTGCGCTCTTGCGTAACAATTACGACGAGATGCTTCATATTATCCGCACATCGACATTACTTGGGCAGAGTATCATCGCTTACCTTCAGCAAAAGGGCTTCCCGGAGGTCTGTTTTTAAGCCAAGATCCGTGGGGTATAGAGGGCTCATGCGACATACAGATTGCACTGCACTTTGTGCAAGATAAGAACACCAGATTTGATCTTGCAATCGAGTGTGGAAATTTGGATGTCGCACTCGAGACTGCAAGAGCGATCGACCGACCTGAGTGCTGGGACCGTCTAGCGCAACAAGCCTTGAAGCAGGGCAACCACAAGGTTTGTTTGTTTCTTCCCTTGTATTTTACTTACCCGACGATTGATTTATTCCACCCCCAGATCGTCGAAAAGGCCTACCAGCAGACCAAAAACTTTGATCGCCTGTCGTTTTTGTACCTCGCCACGGGCAGTACGGAAAAGCTCTCTAAAATGCAGAAAATTGCGGATGCACGAGGCGACCCCATGTCGCGCTTCCACAATGCGCTTTATGCCGGCGATGTTCTTGGTCGTATTGCTGTTTTGCGCGACGTTGGGCTTCGTAAGTACACTCTGTTCACTCTTACGTTTTCTAAGACTTTACACTGCATCCCAGATCCCCTGGCATATCTGACAGCAAAAACGAATGGTTTGGAGGAAGAAGCTGCTGAGATTCTTGAGGCCGCTGGCCTTACTGAGGCTGACGTGGACGACGTCCCTGCCTTCGGAAAGTCTACCCTCCAAACCCCGTCTGTTGTTACTCCTACATCCAACCTCAATTGGCCAACTATTTCCATGGGCGAATCCTTCTTTGACCGTGCGCTTGCAAATGGCCACCTTGACGCGGACGGTGATATACCCCACATCAATGGTGTGGACTCAGGTGTAGGTGCCTCCACCGCCCTGGATGAGTGGGCGAAGGATGAGGAACAAGAAGTGGAGGAGGATGGATGGGAGCTTGACGCAGAGGCGGAAGGTGATGATGAGAAGGATGCAGATGAGGAGTTTGAGGATGCCGTAGAAGAGGAGGATCTTGGCGCCGGTGCCGCACCCGGCGTGAGCGAGAATGAGCTTTGGGTCCGGAACTCACCGTTCGCAGCTGATCATGTTGCAGCAGGATCATTCGACACTGCTATGCAGGTGAGCTGAATGCCCTTCCACATGTTGGAGTAGTGCACTCATTCTTCATGTGACCTAGCTTCTCAACCGGCAGCTTGGCGTTGTTAACTTTGCACTCTTGAAGCCCTTGTTCTTGTCTATCTATCGTTCATCGCACGTCTATGTGTCGCCGATAGCTTCTCTACCGCCCTTGCAACTGCACATTCGGAGAAATCCTGAGGAGACCTCCCCAGGAAAGGTGCTTCCCGTTGCTGCTCGGACGCTGCAGTCTATTCGCACAGAACTATCAGAAGGATATCGCTTCGTTTCTGGTAACAAGTTGTCAGAAGCGCAGACAACATTCCGGTCTGTGTTGCAGGCTTTGCTGCTTATAGTCGTCTCGTCCGATAACGAGGCAAAAGAAGTAAGCGCTATCAATTCACTCGATATCACGCCAGCTCATCATACTACCAGTGGCGAGATAACGTGACGGCTGCTCGAGAATATCTACTGGGTGTCTCCATTGAGCTTGAACGGCGACGTGTCCAACAGGATGATCCTGACAATGTCCGCCGGAGCCTTGAACTCGCCGCATATTTCACGCACTGCCAGCTACAATCCCAGCATATGCAGATCGCCCTGCGGAGCGCCATTGGTGTGTTTGCCAAGGCCAACAACCATGCAACGGCTGCCAAACTGGCACGTCGTCTCCTTGACCTCAACCCTGATCCCAAAATTGTCGCACAGGTATGTGCTCAATTCCGCTAGTTTGACCATTGCCCCATACTAACTCCCACTTGAAGGCTCGTCAACGCATCGCCGCAGGGGACCGTAATCCTCGGAACGCAGTTGAAACCTCATATGATGAGTTCACAGAGTTTGAAATTTGCGCAGCTACGTACACGGCCATCTATAAAGGCTCTCCATCTGTGCGTTGCCCATATACCGATGCGGCGTTCCTGCCTGAGTTCAAGGGCAAGTTGGACCCGTTGATGGAGCTGACTGAGATTGGGGCGACTGCGAGCGGGCTTCCTGCACCACGGTAGTGATTTTTATGGATGGACAGTACAATCAAATCTTTGCATACCTTTCCAATACCTTTGTGTTGGTTTTCGTCCTGAATTGATCGATTGTAGTATCACGTGACTTTACTATAATTTGACGCGAAACTTCAAGTTCTTCTTCAAACCTCAGTTCCACGATGGATATCACGTCCATTAATTCATCACCAGCCCCTCAAGTCACTGACAACATGTTGCCCAGCACTGAAGACGCGCCAATTGAGGGCCCGCGGGCCTCTGAACCAGCTCAACACCCATCACTAGAGGCAAGCTCTGATCGCGACAGGATGCCTTCACTGCAAGAAATCCTTCAAATGACGTCTACCACAACGAACTTCATATCAATCATTACAACTCTTTTCCATGAGAAAGAGGAGCAGAACGCCCGCTTCCGAGAAGGTAAAATTAGATGCTTAGGGCGCATATAATCACGCAGATGCGATTTCCTCACAACACTTAGAGCTTGCACAGAAGATCCTCTTCGCAGTGATGAACACACACGCCTGGGCGAGCGCAAGAGTTGTGCATGAGCACGCAGTTGCACGGGACACTCTAGAAGCCGGGATTTCAAAACTCATGGAAGACGAAAAGGATCAAGGCAGGTCATCTCACCTTGTTCCCAAGTCAACGTTTGGTATGCACGCCGCATCTGTTATCACCGCGTTGAGGCTATGGCATGTTGGTTCCTTGTTATTGTTGCTAATTGCTGTTGTTTCCCTCAAAGATCGCATGCGCGCGCGTTTATCGGGGGTGTTTGAAGCCGTCAACAATACTGTCGCTAACCTGGCGGGGCTTTATTGAGATCGGACGTCGTCGTTGCTATCTGATGTGGGGCGATGTCTGTATTCATAATGCTAGGTGCCTGTCAATGCCTCTGCCTAATTCGAACGAGCCTTGTTGTCGAAAGTTTGATGCATCCCTCGGTTGTCCCTCAGAGTGTTATTGTTATTTGTGCAGCTGAATCACGAAACCGTTGTATATTCATTGTCTAAAACCAAGGCTCGTCACGAGAGGCTGCTGCAGTCCCGCAAATGCGCATCAAGACGTCAATGTCGTGTCGTCATTGCATTTTCCTTGTATCCCCTGAAATTCAGAACAGCCAATTCAGGAAAAAGATTTCCACGATTGCTTTAATGCTCGTTAACGTTCTGAGAAAGGAAGGAAACTGCGATCAGCCTTTGCTGAACCTCCCGACGACGGGCACCGAGGCGGATACCCAGTCGATACCCAGCTGAAAATCAGCTCTGTCGGGGATAGAGCAATCAAATATGGCCGGAAAAGGCCCACATTGTTCCTTCGTTCTTCTCGCCGAGTTCGATATCGATAGTGGTGCACAACTCACATACCAGTTTCCCCAGCCGCTGGGAACAGATGAGGGGTGAATTTTGACTTGACCTGACTCGAAAGATGTGCTGCTAACTATTCCGCGTTAGTTTGCTGGCCAATCTCATGCTTCCAGATGGAGCCGAGAGGCATCTCGAAGACTGGACGATCTTCTTCCTCAACCAAACGCCGTTCAATACTATTGCTCCAGTTCTTGCTTTGGAGACAGAATTGAGTGACAATCAATCGAGTAGAGAGGATGGTCGCCCGGAGCTGCTGTATGTCCTCAACCTGGTGCGGACGAAGCATGATAAGTCAGTTCGGAGGTGTGTAGACGCTCATTAACCTCCCGTCCTCCACCTTACCTCCTTGCGTTTCAGGGGTGCCGTCGTAAAAGCGATGGCGATTTGTACGCGACATCCATTTATCCAAATCTTCAAGGTACATTTGAATTTCATGTCACTTAAGTCATCACTCACCAAGTGTCAGCCTGTTCTCCTGCTCGCACTTGATGACTACTTTGCAAACCCATCTCAAGAATGTCTTGCCCGTCTATTTGATGCGATCAACTCAATGGACATTAGTGCTGCCCCTGCACTTACGCGATATGAAAAGCTGATCATGCGCGCCTCAGAGCGCAAAGACATATTTGCGGAGAAGTTCTCCACCAATGCACCTCCCCTTCCTCCCAAACTCGCGCATAAGACCACGAGCTCGAACGGATCACATTCATCTGAAGACGGCGTTCTTGTCGGTAGTATTCGCGCACGCTCTACAACAGCTGCCTCTGATCCTAATCCCACCCATCCGTCCACTCCATCGGACAGCTCATTCAGCCTTGGGGGCAGTGCGGTATGGGTGAATGATGATAGCGTCATAATTGATGGCCAAGTAGGTGTCGCGATAGGTGCAGGTCCAGGAAGTGTCGGTGGTGCTTCAGTGAGCGGTAGCAGCGTGCTTACTAGCCGCGGGCGGCGCAGTACCGATGCAAGCTCGAACTCGAGCCACGCTCATAGCGGTGGCGCAATACCCACATCATCCGACCCACATTTGCGGTCGGGGATATCCAAGGATACCCATTTCTTTCAAACCAATATTGCATACAAAGGACATACCCTACCAATCAAGTTGCCCCTGGCCACATTTCCCGAAGAAGTCGGAGAGGTGCGTCTCTTAATGAAAATGTACTGTGATGTATAGTTCTGAGTATGCGTCTTTGAAGTATTCACTAATACAACTAATACAAACATTTTCCACGCCTCTCATCACAGTCTCTGGGCCGCTACACCCTCATCTGCACACGAATGGAAGCCTCACACACCCGATAATTATTCTCTTCAATGCGCTTATTACTGGCAAGCGCATACTTTTCTTAGGACACAATATCCCTGCTGGACAGGTCGCCAATTACGTCCTGTCCGCATGTGCCCTCGGTTCTGGATGTGGTGCGATATTGCGAGGTTTTATTGAGCGCGCATTCCCTTATGCAGGGCTTGCGGGCGGGGAGGACTGGGTCTCAACGTATGCTTTTCGCCAGTTTTTCTTGTGGAAGAATATAAACATAAATTATTTATGTTTCACAGGCCAGCATACATTGCAGGTGTAACTAATCCCATCTTTGAAACCAGTGCCGCCTGGGATATTTTGATGGATATCGGCACAGCTCGCGTTGTTGTGCACAAGGACATCCATTCGTCTTTCCCACCGACCACAGCCCCCCCTGCGCTGGTGAACCAGGTGATGGCTCGTCCATTAAAGGCAGAAAACTCGGTCGCAAGCGAGGACGACATCCAGCGTATCGCCACTCGAGACGGGAAAGAGGGGGCCCAAAAGGGCGAGTTCGCAGCGAAACCAGATAACCTGGATAACATGTTTATTGAGGATGTAGGTCTCATTTGATGGTGCTGCATTGCCTTGATTGCGTCGGAGACTGATCTCACTTGGTGTTCCAGCTCATTTCGGCAATCACCTCGCACTTTGGGGAGACACTGGTGCGGATGCGATTTACAGAGTATGTAGCGCGCTTCGTCCGGCTGGCGTCGCGGTACGAGGAGGTCGCTGCGGGGACGACGAAGCTTGGATATTCAAGTGCGCCATTTGTTGATGGGTCCTTGGGCAAGGGTATCGTATTTCCGGATGAGGCAGTTGCACTTAAGGAGCTCGCTACGAACGCAAGTCGAATTGAGGGTTGGCGAAGGAGCAAGTCGTACCAGTATTCCGTTCAGGTGCGTGCTCTCGGTTGAAGGTAGCATGCCTCTTGTAAATGTTGGGTACGTGTGTAGGATTCCCAAAAATACCGCGCAACCGCTCCTATACAAGGATTCGACGTACTGTATCAACTCTCAAGATTGCGGCTGGTGAAGAGCCTACCGGATGCGGAGGTTGAGCTCATTGTTCGCTCAATAGCCGAGAACTTGCGGACATATGAACAAGTGGTTGAGGTGAGCATTCTTGTGACCTAGATCGCTGGGAATGTTTAGTAATTTCTGCGTGAAGATCCTTGCCTATATGCCACCACATGCCGGCGGATTACAGCCTCTCAGTTTTTGCCTGTTCCACCAGCAGGAATCTATTCGGGAAGCTACTGTTGATATTTTCAACGAGCTGCGTCAGTATCCAGTATGTCGTTGACTCAACTTTGGCATGGTATAAAAATCACTCACCCCTTTCTGTTGTACAGGTCGGGGTCATTTTTCTGCAAGCTCTAAATCACTTCCAGAGATATGCTTACGTTCGCCAGGCTCACGCTCGTGAATCACGCGTGAAAGATCTGAGTCATGGACTGGCCCCGCCTCCTCACTTGGTTTCGCGAACGCCGTCCAACCGTAGTGAAGTCAGTCTAGGAGGGATGTGAGCGCAGATTAACGTCGTTAGTTTCCAAAAGATTTCTCGTTCATGTTGATATAAATACATACAGCGCTGAGTGAAGCACACATGATTTGGCTTATCTAATATAAAATAAAAGTCTGGTGGGGTGAGCCTCCCACCTCCCATAACCCTCCATTGCGGCCGGGGAAATGGCAGGTGGTCGTCATGTCAGACAGACAACGCTGGCTGTCTAGCATCTCCTTGAAATGAATGCCAGCGAGAGAGAATCTTACTTAGTATGGAGCTCTGACCGTCACCTTGCTCGTATTCGTCCGGCGATTGTGTCGTGTGTATGACAGCCCAGACAAGTAATATGAGAAGACATCCCCCACCGAACATTGTCAGCCCGCCGACCAGGCGAGAGGCTAGCACAAGTAAGTGTCCCACCATGAATACCATGCTCCAGAGGTGCAGGCCCTTCGGAAGGCTGAACACAATCGCCGAAGGGAGCATCCCGGCGTTTGATTTTGCAGCCCGCAAGTAGCGCGCCTTTAAATCCTGTCAGCCGACTAGTAAGGCGTTAGAGAGAAGACGATACGAACGGCAAATGATGCAGTGGCGTCCTCAAGGCCGTGGTGTCTCAGAAGTAAGATAGATCCGGTGATAAGGCTACCGGACGCTGAGAGAATCGACGGCAAGGCAGACGACAGAGAAGCACGGGATAAAAGGCAAGAGAGGATATCAGCGCTACAAATAAACTACTGTCACGACGGCGTTCTTTCATGTCCGATAATGAAGGATCTCACATTATCACTGGAAATGTCTGTCGAACTATCAATTAAGGTTCCTTGGATCCGACAAGTGCACGCACCCAGACCACTGCCGTGTGCCACTCTGACATAGACGTCTTCATAAAAATCTGCCACTGGTCGACAAAAACTTGTTCGTTTGCAAATAAATCACGGAGCTCGGATAAATAATGGCCGGGGATCCCCCACAAAGCCGGGTTTGCAATAGCCTCCACCGACGGGTGTTCGATCTCTTCCGCAGGTGCCATAATTTGTAGCCGGTCTAACTGAGCATATTCTTGCCCGTAATATGTCATAAAGCGGTGGTTTTCTAGGTATCTTCAGTATCTCTCGGCAAACTAAATTTTATATGCAGCGAACCTATAGCACCCCAGAGGCGAGCTAAAGGATTCGTAAGTTTTCGATCCCCTCCAAGGAACACAAGCCTATTCCACTCACCAACAAAACATAATGTGTGTCCATCAAGACTTTCACCATCTGCGAAAATCTGGTCAGGCACTCTTTGCTAAGTCATGGTTGTTACTTACCTCGTCGGAGGGAGACTAACTGGAGTAACTGAGTGCATTTCTCTGCGGTGTATGGGAACGTGGACGTTCGCGAGGTTAAACGATCTTCATCCAATCCTCAGAACGATGAAAATACCTGAGAAGAAGGGAAATACCTGCTGCACCGTGAGACATGACGCCGATCAGGTCATCTACCACCTTGGGGTGAATCTCGTGTGTGTGCATAGGGAAGAATTCCACATGCACCCAATAGAGTCGCTCTAGAGCTGTGTCTGTTCCAGTTGTTGTGAGGACAGGGCAAGAGTGATAATTTAGATACGTACTAATATGAGAAGAGGATACTACCATGCCCATATCAAGTAGTTCCGTGGTGGTTTGCTCAAGCCAGAAGAGCCGCCTGGTCCCGTGATTCACGAAGTAGTATGTGCAGGAGGATAGTGATTCGTCAAGCTCTATGAAGAGCTCTGACGAGGGTGGTATTGTTATTTGTCGCTGAGAGATTATCTCGCCGATGTTCTTAAGCCAGCCGTCCAGACAGTCCTCGATCTGTTTACTATGAACATTGGCTTCCGTTACAACCCCGTAGTTCGGGCATATCCTTCTTTGGAAGTATAACTGGCCTTCTGGATGAGAATATGAGTTCCACCTCGCGGAAGGGCCGGGGGGACTTTAATGACTTTCACTTTAGTGACGATAAGCCACGAGGAGAAAAAATGACTAACCTGGAAGCGCCGAGAAGCGACCCTGGTGGTATGATGGTGTGATAAGAATAGAGACTACGCAGATGGCATCAATCAGTATATGCATGAGTCGGAGTTTTGTCTGTCCAGCGTTAACTTACCTGGGGGATTTAAAATATCGCGAAGTTGCGATCGATGTGGTGGGCGTTAGCACACCACATGTTACTTCATGGCAAATTGGTATATCTGTTGTGTCACCAGCATTTAAGCAATGGTCCGGCATGTCATGAATCTCAGAGTGTGCAGAGCTAACGGTGAAGTGATACCAGATACCAGGAGGTGAGAATGAGGATTTGAATAATCCTTTAATCCTTATATCGGACTCGTTGGCGGGTGGCGCATTATGCAGGCTGTGAAACACAGCTGTGGTGGTATGTTAAAATAAGAGTGCTGTGTGGTAGTAAGTACCCTGGAAAGGAAGCAGCACCGCCAAAAACCATTTCATAATACATATATCACGGGGGTGACGCCGTGAGTGACGCCTGTCTAAGAAAGGAAGCAGCGTACGATGTTATCCGTGATACACTGCATGTATTCGGGGCTTCGTTCGGAATTCTGTTTAGTTCCTTCTAATTAACTCTCCGACTTCTCGGAGTAGTGTTGCCGCGAGGCGAATCGAATCGAACCGAGTTGGGAAATTCTGGTAATTCGACCTAGCGATTTGGTAACGAGCTCGGGAGTGATGTGGACCGGTAGTCCAGCCAATGAGATGATTCTGTCTGCCGACATTACAAGTACTGTAATCACGAGTAATCCTTCGCGAATTAATCTTGCTTGTAAATAAACTCAGAATTTGCAGTGCTCCAGTATATGGATATAAGTACTTTGTCAACATGCGCTGTAGAGCGTAGGTCTCTGGGGTGAATGATAATATGTGCATGGGTGCCTCTCCATCAATGTCCATGTCCATCCAACTCCGTCGGCGCTTCCCTTGGTGATGGTTGTAAACTTTTTGTTCTGAGGATGCGGGAACGGTCGGACAAGGGACTAAAGGAATGTATCTACTGTAGTTAGTACTGTGTACCATATTAAGAGGAGTGTGTCTCACCTCAGTCGTGTGTAACCGACTGAGGTCTCTGCAAGTTACTAAAACTGTCCGCGTATTTACTGCTTATCAGTAAGTATTGTGTAAGCGTTGCTTGTTGTAAGTAACCGTTAACTCTTCAATGTTGCAACTTCCAACAGAACTGTCCCATGGTTTAATGCCTCCTGGCAGGCCAGTAGGATCCACACCAAATCAAGTAGCTCCTTGCGGTAGAATGAGTATATATGACCTTCGTCGAGGGGATGCCATTTCCATTGGCATCCGGGAAGATGGCGAGCTTTGTGTCGTCATCAGGCCCTGAGGTTGCGTGCTCGCAGCACACCTTGATGGAGTACACTACTGAGTAATTTGAACTCGCACAGACGGAAAGCGAGAGATTAGAAGACACAGGCCAAGGTGGCACTGCGGGTGATGGCTCTTGGTGAAGACGCTTGTCCACGAAGGCAGCTTGGATGTGATTGTGCACGGCAGGAATACGAGTGGTGTCACCGACGAGCTCGACAGAGTCGACGGCATTGAGGATAAACACGAACGTCCAGTAGCGATGAGGAATAGAAGTATGAATGTATGTTCTTTTCAGTGCTAGCATACCTGTTCAAATCAGGAGGTTATTGTGTACCTCCTAGAGATGAAGATGAATCTGTTCGTTCATCTGCTTCAAGTGGTAGTGCTGCATCCTTCGTAAAAGTGAGATTGTACTGCTTCATAGTCACCTTCCTTTCCTGTCGGTATGATCAAGGTCTGTGCGAATGTATCCCTCTTGGGCTGCGGTTTCTGGTGCTAGAGAGTGCATCCAGTGTAGTGGCAGAGGTACAGTTACGTCGAGTTGTTCGTGTGGCACTGGGAGCCCAGGGGACGGCTGAGTTCAAGTCACAGTGGACAGGTAAAAGTATTCTGAAAGTGATTCGAAGCACCCATTTGGAGTTTGAGATCTGAGATCTGAAGCTTAAGCTTTGAAGCGTGCAATTCGTGTGGAAGAATTTAGATGAGACAATGACCATAGTCCTGCCAGTAGCATTCTACTGTAATAACATGTTGGCGATTCATATATTCATAGGGGATTAAGTACGATGTATGGATCAACTACGTGAATTCGATTCTAAATCGCAAACCCAACGAGTTGAAACGAGTTTGGTCATTTCCGAGGTGAGCCAAGTTATATAACTCGAGTTCAACTCACCTCGACAGCAACGCTATTTAGGAGATCGCTCGTTTCGTCCTCGAATCTCGTGAACTGTGGCATCAGTACTTCAGTGCCGACTAACATGAAACTTTGTCATGTTTTCTTTTATCCGTCTAGTATCTACCCCTCGTCCTTGTCCAACTTTTTTTCGTGCGACAGCAAGCTGCTAGTAAATCAAGGTAGCAGGCTTTGCCCACGCATGTGTTTATTCTCCCAACTTCAAGCTCCTGCGCGACTTTGGGGACTTCAAATATTCGTACATCGAGGGCGTAACTTCATCGATCTTAGTGCACAAGTCAGCTGAGGATCACGGAAATCAGCCATGCGCCCAGGCTGCTAGTGGCCCTTATCAGACGCTGAGAGAAGTGTCATGATCTTGAAGGGCCAACAGATTACTTATACCGTATTTTGATGGAGAATATGATATGATGAGCCGCAAAGGTCGTCAAAGTGTTCACCGTTATCCCAGGCGTCTTCCACCCTACCCTCATATAAATCGTCCTTGTGTCCCTATCTTCTTTCTTTTCCCATTAATCTACCACCATGTCATACATTGGCACAACTAACTCAGAAGATCGCATGTATATCCCACATGTTGATCGGCAGAGGTATATATAATTTCTACTCCACTAGTACTATGATTGATGTGTGATCCTTGTGGTTACAGTACTGCGAATCCAAACAAGGCTATCGTGCAAGTTGCGCGGGCCAAGGATGCGGGCTCGCAGGATGATTCCGAAGATGAGTTCGAACCTCCCATGAGTTTTGAAGGCGGCACCTATGATAGGTACAAATTACTCCTTCATTGATTGAAAGAAAGCCTAGCCTCACAGAGATTGCTGATCAGGTTCACAAGTCGTGGGCGACAGGATGACGATAGGAGGAGAGCCCCGCAGCAGCCAAATCAGCAGACAAATCACCAAGTACAACCTATTCAACATCAATCGAGCACGAGGTACGTTTCCTCTGCACAAAATACATCGTCCGTTGAATTGGCGTACCGTAGACTTACACCTCGTCGCGCTGATCCTACACGCTACGCTCGCGTGCAGCCCTCTGTTACACAGTCCTCCGCTGCACAGTCCTCCGCTGCACAATACCCAGCGCACTACCCCCAATCGCAGCATCCCCAATCGCAACATCCCCAATCGTATCATCCCCAATCGCACCATCCCCAATCACATCATTCCCAATCGCAGCATTCCCAATCGCAACATCCTCCTTCACAACCCATCCATATGCAGGCCTACCACCCGTCAGCGAACCTGGGCCACCCATCTGCACAACACCCGTCTGCACATCAATCGTCTGCACATCACTCCCCTGCATACAACATCCCTACCCAACATTCCTCTACGCACAACGTCCCTACTCATTACAATACCCCTGCTCACCACGCCCCTACACACCACGCCCCTGTACACCACGTCCCTGTACATCAACCCCCCCCTGCACAGCACGCCTCTGCACACTACCCTGCTCCACAACATCCAACTCCACAATACTTAGCTCCACAACACCCCCAAGCGCAGCATCCCCCCTCGCAGTTTACTCCTTCACGTCACCCCTCTGCACACCAACCTCCTGCGCACTACTACCCACCGGCTTCGTCAGGTTACGGTCATAGATAAAGGGCGTTTCGGTTTCATGTGTTCATCTTTCGTATCTGTCAAATGTAACATTAGCACAATCTTGGTTTCATGCCCAATTAGCAAATATAGTCGTGAAGGTCGCAATTCGTCAGAAAATGTTCTCTTAGTGTCGTTTTCTTTGTGTACTGTATTTGGGTTTATTTCACCGGATCCTCCTGTACTTACGTCACGATGCAAGCACTTATCAAGCGCACAACATAAGGAGTCGACTTCATTGCCAATCACTTCGATTTGGCATGTTTTGTCTTCCAGCAAGTATTTGGTGCACTGGTATACACTGTGCAAAACGATCTCCTGGATTACTCGAACTTGTCTGTCGAGACTAGAATGTTCTAACTTGAAGGTTCAATGAGGGCCCTTAGGAGGACACAGGAAGCCGAAATGAGTTATTTTAATTTACGGGTGGATAGGCGCACGGTGTCAGTGCTTCTGCACTGCAAGGGCTAGATGAAGATCGTCTCAACTTGCCTGCTGCACCTTCTTCTAGTAGCAGGTAAGAACTGTGCTGAACTGTGTGCGATGTATGTGTGTATGTGTTGGGGATGTGTGGGGTAGGGGGGAGGGGAGGGGAAGAAGGCACCCGAAGTACAAATCCACATCTCATTACCCCAGGGCCTCAGGATTAGCTCAGGGACTCATTCCGACATGGGCAGGGACTACTATATTTGGTTCGCAAGTCTGCAAAAGCGCTGCAACGGGCAGTGAGTCTATTAAGATCGTCTCACTCGACAGCGTACATGTATCCTGGTATGTGTCACAGCTCGCTTCTTCCTCGCGACAACTTATCGCTGTAGTATGCTTCTCGGAACCT
>LVVM01001887.1:0-10957 GCA_001882365.1 Rhizopogon vesiculosus
GTAAAACATGCGAAGCAACCGAAATACTTCTAAGGGACAAGCCCCTTGATCCCTCGATCCAGAATATAATCTGGCAAGTAGGAAGTGTTGGTGTCGTCGATATGGAATTCTCAGTGGGTGCACTTTATTCTCTCCATGCATTGACTGATGTGTATTTGCAAGAAATCCAAGTTCCAATTACTCGTTGATCGTCTCGAGAAGGACTTTGGTCCCGATCACAAAGTAGTGCACTACATTGGTGCCGTTCTTCCGCAATCGACTACGACAATGGATACATTCACCATTGCTGACCTCCGTAAGGAGGATATCGCAAAGCAGTTCGGCACCATCTCGACTCTTTACATTCCACCCCGTGATGAAGGCCACGTTGACTCCGGTATGGCGGAGGCCTTTGGTATCCCAGGTCCGCCAGTCCAGCTGAATTCCTCGCAGAAATGGGCTGGACCAAAACTCAACATTATATCTCCCAATGGCTCCCATGAGCGCAATGTCATAGCTCAAATTGATACTCATGTCGCACCAGAAGGGCACAAGAAGCTCCATGCCTCCGCTGCAATGAAGAAATTCATGACAGATTTGGCACTGAAGCCAAAGTCCCTGGAGGAGTACAAGCTAGATCCTGTAGCAGTTGTTGAATCTGCGGAAGGGCTCTCCAATTTGGAGAAGTTCGGGCTCAAGTTTGAGAGGGGTGGACCTGCTGATGCAATGATGAAGGTCACTGAATCTGACATTGCTAGCGGTCGACAGTTGACTGAAGAGGAGATCGCGAAAGGAAATGGACCGCTGGGGCTTATCACTGTTGTTGCTGCGCTGTTACAGTCATACTAGCCCCTATCCATTTCTTACCTTTGTCAGACTATGATCTATTGAAAGGTATAGGCTCAATATACTGAAGAGTCACTTAATAGTTGCTAAAGCATAGACTACGAAGATTGTCCTACTTAGTAAATGAACGTGATTATGTAAGCTAGTATGTCACGTGTCCGACCGTATCGTTATCGTCGTTTGTATCTCCAACACAAGAGTCCTTGTCATAGGAGACTGAGATAATCATACCCCTTCTACTAGATCCGTCTGGTCTCCACCCGACTAAAACCTTTGCAGCGACACCGCCACACACGATGATTACTGCCCGGCGTGATGAGTGAGAATGGAGATGAATTGGTTCGATAAACCCTATCCCACCATCAAAATAAGAAGTACTTTCCTCAAAGCTCGAGGACATCGCGCACTGCCATTTCTAATAAATGGTCTAGCAGGAAACTTGAAAGTTAAAGCACGGGTGTCTTTCGGCAGCCTAGATGAGTAGAGCCTACTAGTATAATACCAAAATCCGAGAGCGCCACGGCGTTCGGTGGCAGCCACATGTTGTGCTCTGAACTACTTTCACCGCATGTGCATTGTGCATGAATAAATATATCGTGCGGACATGCATCGATGCACAGTGCACACATGGATAATATACTGCATTGACTATTCATCCATCCTCACAACGAGTGATAGTGATATACAAGAGTTGGCTAACAGAACACGATACAGAGCAACACGGACGAATAGCGAGGGCATGTGATGACAAGAAAGTACGACAACGTGGAATGGGCATGGTATCAAGAACATCACAAAGGATTATGCGATTGAGTAACGTTCGAAGAGCACCAGTAGTGACAGAATAGAATGTGGGAGATGGACACAGTATCATCAAAGAGGTGGAGGAGCCTCAAGCGAGACTCGGTTGCGCCGGCTTGTATGAGTAATTGTCAGCGAGGAAGCGCAGTAGAGCGGCGCTCACGTCGGGGGCATGAGTTATAGTGATATCATGACCACCATCACTAATGGTGACGAGGTCTGCTTGAGGGACAAGATCGCGTATCTTAGAAGCGAATTTATACAGGACAGTATCGTCTGCTGTGCCCTTCATCGAGAATGTCAGAATCGTCATGGCATATCGCTGGAACGAACTCTTACGTGAATGATTAACACTTGGTTGCTAGTGCATGCAAGTTCCTGGAATGCGAAATGTAGGCCACGAATGGGTCCATCGCGAAGGGAAGATGCCACAGCGGCGTTGTAGTGAGGAAGATGAGCGGATTGGAGACGGAGAATCTGAGAAATGATAACCCTCAGTACTGTGCGTTATGCGGTCAAGAAAACGATCGACTTCTTGTATGGGATTGACTTCTTGAAATTCAGCGGGCTTAGAGGCGTTCGCAAGGCGACGCATGTAATGCTATATCAAAGTCAGATGGAAGAGAAAGTAGCATTCCCTGAAGCTCACTTGGAAAGGAGGAAGGGCAGTGACAGTCTGCACGAGGGGGGATGACATAAATTTCGCCGTGCGAGAAATATCGCTCGACTATGTAAATGTCAGATGGGGTTTGCTTAGATTCTGTTGTCAGCTACCTCCATGATACCCGCTGATGCAACGAAAGCAACTTTTCCATTTACAAGATGGGGAAAGTGAGCTGAGAATGCAGCCGCAATACCACCTCCCTATGCACGATTGGAGATCAGGGGTCGTATAAACATAAGAAGGCGGATGTACCATTGACAATCCGACAATGAATGCATTATCCCACTTAACGTGCTGCATAAGGAGCGCAAGTTGGGTGGTGAAAAGTGTGGTATCATAAGTTACTTGGGGGGCATCTGAGTAACCACGACCGTACAAATCTACAACATCGCTATTCAGTCTACGGTAATACGCATTGAAGGACAATAACACACCGTACAGAAGTACCCGGTATCCCCGCGAGGCGAGTACAGGCGCTACGTCTTTCCAGACGATAGCGGGAATGGATAGACCATGTATCAGAACGACCTAGTGGTGCTGATAAGTCTGTGATACTATCACGCACGAAAAACGCACCCTACGCCCGCTCTCCGGTCCTATGAGCCAATATCGCACCTGCGACATATCACGTCAGCATTAGAACACGAGTACCTGTGAACAAGAATACGTGCCCGTCCTAAAGGAAGGTTCACGTATGCGCCTCCATTATAAAAGTTCTCGGGGTATATATTCCACGATGGTGATGAGCTCGGAAGGCGCGCCAAGGATGTGTGGATGATGGGCGGTATAGGTGACCGCGGGAAGCTGGCGAAGAGGTAGTAGGCGGTGAGAAACAGCGAGGGAAGTATCACCAGGGAAATGTTTATACGGTGAAATGGGTTGGAGCTCATCATCATGGGATGTCGTAGATATGTACAAGATGGGGCCACCAGCGGTTTTCCAGCAGTGATCAACTTGAAAGCCAATTACATGAAACACGAAGGAGTTCACCGGTCCGAGGGTAATAACCAATACCCAGGGGTCACGAGAATCGCAATGTCACATGATTCCAGCTTATGCAACTCCGATAGATCACGTGATCCCAACCGCGCGTTGAGTTGGTGTTGTTTGGCTTTTTGATTTCTTGCGACCGACGCACCTGCCTCATCGTCACCCACGGCGACGACAACTCGTATGACAAGGCCTTTCACTGTCTGTTAAGATGTCTAGCGAATACCTGCCCCTTGATCTCGATGACCTTGTCCACATTATGTCCCCTTCCCCGGCGCCACAGTCCGCAACACTGGATGACCCTCAATTACCCCTCCGCCCCCAGAGTACGTCTCCGGAACCCCCAAATGATGCTCATATACAAGAAATGCACATAAATATTACGACTGCGCAGGGTATCAATGGGAGAGGGACCGAGTCAACCGATATGGTGCGTTATGTGCTGCTTAATATTAATATGGGACATTGCACTTATCTATAGGATCTGAAGCAAACTAGCGCTGTGCATCCCGACCCTGACCAAATCATCAGACAGGCAGAGATTATATCTTGCCTAATCGAGCAACGAGATATGCTCGTGCAACAAGCAGAGGAGCAGAGATTGCGGTGGAACTCAGAAAAGGATAGTTGGGCCCGGATGGCGGAAGCACTCATTACACAGCAGGCAAAACATAAGAATGCGGCCGACAGAGATGAAGTGAGTCTTCTTATGATTTTACTCTCCTTGTAGCGATTTTTGGTTTAGCAAGAGTGCATGCTCGTCTCGATAAATTACTTTCGATGTATTTCATGCAAATTCCTCGGCCATGGACTTGTTGGTCGTAAGCCAGACTAATAGACATGTGATCATGGCTACATCACCTCCCTTGTACAACTATTTTCTATGGGTTACCGGAGGCTGACTGTGATTCAGGATCTTGAACGGCAACATACTTTAACTGAAGCAGACAATCGATGTCTTCGCCAGCGAGTGAGCCCTTTTTTGCACCGGATATCCCTATAGCTGATACCCCTTCCAGCTCCATGAAGCCCAATCGCGTCTCTCCGTCCTCGAAAGCGAACTATCCCGCCTCCGCCCGTTACTTCTCATGCAACCTCTTACATTAAGTGGGTCTGCCGTACCGGCCCAAACGCCGAGGGCTCGACCACCCCGGCGGAGAAAGAAAGACACGAATACGCATGCACTAACTACGGAAGACGAGGACCCCGGTCCCGAAGCTTCTGATGATAACCATCTAGCAGATCCTGAAGATACGACCCAAGCAACGCCAAAGCAGAAATCCCATACAGCAGCGGCAAGCCTTCATCCACTTCCTCAGAAGCGCCGTCACACTCAAAAACACGCACCTCGAGTTTTGACTGCGGATGCAAGAACGGAGCACTTACTCCTGGCGGCAAAGAGAATTGGAAGACAGCGTACGGGTATCCTTGCTGGCCTCACGCACACACTGGATAGGCGGCGGGACGAATCGACCGTTGTTGCTACCCCTAAGACACCGAAGCGAACTGCAGCTGTCCCCCCTGGGCCAGGGTACGTCTATCTTAATAGTCCTATGCGCCCAGGTGCTGTCCCCGTGCTTGTTCCAGCATATCCACATCACCTGCTCCAAACTCCAAGCTCTTCTAAGACAGCTGTTTCGGCTTCTTCCTCCACACAACAACAGAAGCAACAGCAGGCTCGCAATCAAAATCCACCACCAACGCCTCTGGACTCCCTTTTGAGTGCAGCGAGGTCGATGATGAATAACGATGAAGATGAGGAAGAAACTGTTACTGGCACGAGGCGGTCACGGTCAAGCGATGTACCCGACAGCCCTATACCGAAACGTAGGAGGATCGCTCGGGACAAGGTCAGTGCGCTCAGAGACCACGCAATAGATCAAGGTGCAGCACGACAGAGCAGCAGCTCAGCTCCCGCCGGCTCTAGTTCAACTGCTACTATTGGCAGGGTTCGATCAGGACTGGACGTGCTAGCTGACCAAGCCGCCGCATTCTCTTCGCAAGATCAACAATCTCATCTGGAACCCCGGTCGCGAGCCAAGGGTAAAGGAAAGGAGATGGCCCCTGCCCCTCTTGACAAGCTTCAAGCTCAAACACATTTAAGAGAGAAAAGCAAGTCAAAGAAGAAGCAATCTGTACCTGATGTCATCTCAAAACGTCCTCGGTCCATCCGCCCCTCGCCATTGCCCAGAGCAACAGTAACTGATTGGGGTGCGGGACCACCGAGTTTGCGTCCAGTTCAATGGGCCGAGGGACCTGCCCAAGGACACGGTTCTACCCGCGAGATCGCCTCAACACCTCCCCCTCCTAATCCTATGAGAACAACGACACCTACACCTCCTGCGCCACCAGAGCCGGTTGATGAAGTGATGCTTGATCCATATAGTAGTGATGCTGCACCATCGCCTATACCTCCCGCTGAACCCTCTCCCACTTCCAACGTGGATGCACCTTCCAGCCAGTCCATATTCCATGACCCGTTCCTTGTGCCTCCAACTTCTCCGCATGATAGCTCATTAGCTACGGATGCAGTAGCCCCGCCATTTGCACTACACCAGCGAGCAGCCACGACCCCGGCCAATAGTAGTTGGGGAGACGCCCCGCTAGATCCGCAAGCACACCCGCGACACGAGACCGCTCCCGGAAGTACCACTGCCGGAAGCACTGATTCAGTGGCTGATAGTACCGCATCAGGTTCTGGTCCTGCAATTGGAACAGGATCTATGGCGAGCATGAAGAACAAGGAGGTCGCTAGGGTTACGGGTCAGGATGCCCCGAAGAGGCAGCGAAGTCCTTATGTTAAGTGGAGCAAAGAGGAAGATGATCTGCTTGCTCAGGTTCGCGTTCAAATTGGTGTGGTTTTTGCGGCAGCGAGATCTTTGACACGGTTTTTTCTATAGGCTGTCGCTAAATACGGACAGAAATGGGACTTGGTTCAAAAAGCGTTGCCATCGCGGGGATATCATCAAGTTCGTCAGCGATGGCTTCGTAAGCTAGGTATGCTGCATTCTTCTCTCCCAGGTCCCAGGGCTTACCCTGCTCTAGGGGTCTTCGACAGCAAACCAGACTTGTCTTCCTTCCAGACTGGTAACGTCTCATCTGGTTCACGTTTAGGGGAGACGCAGGGGTCACCAGGTCCAACTGAACCTCCTCCGAATCCGAAGCTGGGTCTTGCTCCGCTGAGTAGTGAGCTTGCAATTTCATCATATTTGTCTGGGAGAGGGGAGAGTCGACCGTCGTAGCACTGTCGTTTTCTTGGTCACTGTGTTGTCGGGCGGATTGTACATTACTGTATGGGTTTATGAACTAGTAGCACCAGCCACTAGTCACTAGCTAGCGTATTGTTGTCGTTGTGGATGTAGGCTGCTTGATTTTTTTCGACTGCTGTAGAAGCTTGGTCGCGGAGTTATGTAATTGGACATCCGCTTTGTTGCCGCGGGTAGCGTGCTTTGTTCTCCTCTCAAACCTTTTTTTATCCAGCAAAACGCGGTTGCCATATCGCAGTAGGTCCGACACCGCCACAAGTTGATGGGATCATAATCCGAAATAACACAAGGACCCATATGGACCCATAAGGGTCAGTAGTATCTACACCGTGGCAGTCGACTGTCAGGTCGTCGCCTAGACACAGAAATCATTATGGCATGTTCCCTGCAAATAACAATGGTATCAGTCGCAGGGCTCCCAATATAAGTGTCCGAGTCAGACCTGCTTCATACTGGTTTCACTTCACTCAAACAAACTCTTTCAGACGACCATGACTTCTCCTCAATCCCAAAATAAAGTTCTTGCCTCGTTCTCGTTCGCCCCGACTGATTTGTCTGCCGCTCGAGTTGACTGGAATAGACATGCGGGTGACACACCTGGTCATAAGGAAAGATCCTCCGATAAGGATAAACACCCCGAGCCACGGGATGGTGTCTCTGCTATCCCACTTGCACCAAACTCTAGTCGTGCTGGTATAGGGGGTGGTACAAAATTTGAACGCTCCAAGAATGCGTTTCCAGGAGCTATACCTAGGGAAGACCTCTCAACTGATACTACGACACGAACAGCACAATCGAACAAGGCGATAACTACAACCCATCCCGAGATGGTAACAAGAACAGTCATTGGGCCTCCCGAGTTTTTCTACTCCAAGGGCAATCCCTCCTACTTTTCTGAGACAAGGTAGGCTTCCTGTCGCAAGATTTACTTGTATATGACTGAATATTCGTATAGAGTGCTCCCGAAATTCTGGACAAAACATGTTCACTTCAGTGGAAAAGTTTATTTCCACAGCCGCCGCTTCAATTTGGTTACGCCCGACGACATCCGAGAGCACTTGATACTAGAGAAAGTCGAACGGGCTTGGAAAGAGGACATGAGCAAGTTCAAAAAGGTTATTGATCCGGAGGAGCTTCCATATTGTGAACATGTAGTAACCCTTCCGCCACTTGATTCACCCGACCCCGTAGATGTGTACCATGTTGCCACTGGGTTGAAACGTGTTCTGCGCATGAACGGGGACGAAGGTCTGTTGTCAGTGATCACATCGTGTATTATTTCTCATCATCTTGCAGTAGCGGAGCAACCCAAGGAGCTTTTCTGGAAGCATCTTGAATCGTACTCCATGCATTATTCGCTCCTGCCATGGGATTTTGAAGTCGAATTTTTGAATGCCATCACGTTCGGCGCCAATGGTTCGTTTTTTATTTTTTATTTCTCCTACTGGAACTACTTATGCACAACCGTTCCTGCTCAGAAAGAATCCGCGATTTCAGAAATACACCATTCCCATTTGTTGATCGCCAATGCGAACGCTTTCTCCGAATATACCAGGACCTGAAAGGTAGCTCTATCGCATTGTTTTCCGCGCCGCATCATAATTGACTTCATGTAGATAGACAGGAGTCGACACAGAATGCTGTCATTCCGGCCATTATATGGCATATCGCCAGAG
This sequence comes from Rhizopogon vesiculosus, assembly GCA_001882365.1. NCBI lineage: Eukaryota > Fungi > Basidiomycota > Agaricomycetes > Boletales > Rhizopogonaceae > Rhizopogon > Rhizopogon vesiculosus. The sequence continues at coordinate 8,223 of LVVM01001887.1, forward strand.
TTATGACAGAAGTTGAGAAATCTCGTACACGGTATCACTGGGGCACGTCCGAGAACCGAATTTATCGGGATGTGGCTATTCCAGAACCCTCACGGCTTGAGATGATCTTGACTTTGCCACTATTCGGAGCACACTCCATGTACCGGACGCGGCTGCAAGGGACGAGAGTCAAAGGAGCTGTTTATCTCCCTGATTTCCAAAAGCTAATGCAACAATTCCTCGACGAATGGGCTGGTAAGCACCATGCATCCCTACACCATTGTCTTCGCTCATTATGACAACAGATTCCAATCTGCTTGTAAGACTTGTGCGACTCTTACATAGACCCTGTTCACCTTTGTTCATAGGCGACTGTCTTTGTTAGTGCAAACGTAGCATTTCTAGCCGTTCCCGTAAGTTATCATAACAAATATATATGCCATCTACTAACCAGGGTTTTGTCAGGGGATCAATGCGCTGCAAAAAACTGCTTCACTCTCTTCATCATTATTCGCTATGATGAGCATCATAGTCGGTGTGCACCACGTATGGCGGCATCGCGGCAAGGTGGATGCACTCTATCAGGATGCGGCAAGTATCGCACTTAATTGTATGTCCTTGATGGAATTAATGACTTCATCGTAGGATTCATATCTCTACCATGTCCGACGCCTCGGTGAACATGTCGACTTGACCATTACAGCCTGCTTTCTCTCACTTCCAGTGGTTTCGCTGCTGTGGTCTGTCCTTTGCTTCACCATCGCCATTGCCTCCTTCTGTATCCAAGGCACCAACATGACTGGCGAAATACTGCTTGTTACACTATTAGGTCTTCTTGGATTCTTTGCTTCCGTTACACTGCTCTTTTTCTGGCATATCTGGAGAAGTCCTCGGCGGAACGAGATCGAAGAAGATTTCAACATGGATACCAGATTAAATGTTGATCCGCCCAAGAGGCTTCACAAAGCGGGGGTGGCAGTTCAGGACTTGATTAAGTCTTTGAAATGGCGGCGAGGTCATGCGCAACATGGAGAGAATGGCGGCGATTCTAATACAAAAGAAGCGACAGATGATGTAGTACCGGGAAATACGTCTTGACCCATGTATGTTGAGTTGTGCCTTTTGAGGTCATTGTTGAGTTCACTGCTACATATGGGGTTGGTTCTTTTAACTTCTTTACCAGGCACGTAGCAAGGATAGAATACATCTTCTTTCGCGGTCCCACAATCCTAAATATCAAACAAAGTCCGAGTTGAGTGAGTACTAAAAAGTCCAATGATACTTATGATTCCATATGATATAATACTCTGTCCCACATTCAGAATCGCACAATATTCACTGTCGCGTTGTGATATTCAAGAAACGGGTAAGGAGCCGCCTGTCAAATCAACTTTAGTCTAATGAATGATTGCAATAAACTGAAGTTCCCGTGCCCCCAGAGGACACAAATGCGTGAGTGTGGAGATAGCAGGATCATCTCCAAGGTAAGAAGGGAGAGTAACGGTAAAGAAACCACCAGACTGGTGGTCCTCAGGAGTCCAAGGACCAGCATAAAGGACACATCCGAGTGCTTCCGCAGGTGCGGGGCAGATGCCGTTCTCGCAGTTATTGATGGCCAAGGCAATGCCAACCTGAATGCAAGATGCCATGGACTCCTACGCCATGCGTCAGAGACTCAGAGTGTGGCTTAATATTGACAAACGAACATAACCACACACCGGTTGGATAACCTGAGTAGTTACCTCCTGACCGGGACAGAAGTTGTCTCCATATCGGAATATTTCGGGCGCTATTGAAGTCCTTCGCATTTCGCATGTGATCCAACGCTCCATTCGGTGGGAACCCAAGATCAATCGTCTGAGCAAAAGTAGCGGAAGCCGCTGCAGCAAGGACGGTTATGTAATTGAAGAACATCAAACGAGTAATCGAAAGCCAGGGTGTTCAGGATTGTCACTTCTTCCCAGTGTTTCTACCACCAGCGGCTAGCCAACCGCAAGCCGTGTGAAGCCTATGGGCTGGACTCTGGCTGCCGCCAGTGGCTATGCTTTCGCCAAGGCGGAAATCTTGAAATAGAAGGTAATTCACATGGATGCGACTACCTTAAAAATGTGTACAAGCCTTATCAATATTTAGATATCACTTGCATCTTCTCACATCAGAGTCCAGACCTATCTACTCAATAATGAGCAACAGGAAACAGAAAGATTGGTGGTGGGGATATTCTGATACCCACCCAGACCTTGAGAAGAAACTCTCTACGGCTTATGCAAATGAGAAAGAAAGACGGCCAAAAGTAATGTGCAAAGCATGCAAGATCAGCAGAATTATCGACGAGCAGCAGGCGGATCGCGAGAGCCAGCGCCAAGGACTTCAAAATGATGTCCGGACACAGGAACGAATCATCGGATACTGTAAGTTTTTCGATACCAGTCTTGTTAATAGTAGTAGTGTTATTACAACTACAGTCGAAGCCCTCTTAACCCATAGCCCTCATAACCCATACTCTCTTATAACCCATAGGTTTTTCAATCCACCGAGTTGGTACGCGGGGGATTTCGACCCATAATCCATAACTCTCTGATACCCCATAACCCATAACCCTCATGACATAAAACCCATACATTTACTAGTATAATTTCGGTACATTTGCATCCAAATCCCAATTTTCAGAGTGCCGATGTGCCATAAGCACCGTATAATTTTTTTCCCTCACCATTTCGAAACAAACTATGGCATTAAAGCCACTTGACGTCCTC
>LVVM01001893.1:0-10382 GCA_001882365.1 Rhizopogon vesiculosus
GATACTACACTTGATCTAAGCCAAAAGGCCAGAGTGGTAAGGATTCAATTTGTTGGCTCGTCGCTTTTATAGGAAGTCCACTAGCGCACGGGCCAACTGTTCCAATTTGGACCACATTTCCAAATGAGGAATTCCAACAAACAATCAAACAACGAGGCAGCTGCGATTTAAACATGCTCCGTGCAACAATGCAAAGTATAACGGGAAGCGCGAAAGGTTTCACGACGCAGCCATATCCCTACGGACGATAATCTACGTACGTACGTGGATGCACAATGGAATTCTGAAAGAACGGAATTATAAACAAAGGAATGGGTAGTAAGTGACTAGCATACTAGGGTATCTCCATGGGTCTCCGGATTAAGTACTAAAAAACTAAACATACGAGCCTACCATAATGAAGACGAAACTACCGTTGGAGTCCAGATCCAAGCTAGAGAATTGACATGAGCTTCAAAGTAAGAGTAATCGCAAACATAAACATACTGCGTTCCGTTGTCGCGGGAGCCATGCAGTGGGAGTGGGCTTGCCTTTCGACGGATTTGGTGGGTTTCGAAGCTTCGCCATGCCGTCGTTGAACACGCAGCTGGACATGAGCGCAAACTCTTTGGCATAAATCCTCTTGGCATCGAGACGCAGCGCCTGAACGAGTGAGTCATAAAGTTCTTGCTGAGAAGAAATAGCATACCTTCTCGCGTTGAACTTCCTCCTTCAGATTCTTGATTTGAGTTTGGAAGCTGCCTTCAGCTTCTTCGAAAGAGGACTGTACGATGAGTGCACCTATGAGAACCTGAATGAGAAAAGTAGACCTAAACTCACTGTCGAACGGCCAGCGAGTTTGGCTTGCTCCTCCTTGAAAAGTTTGTCTTGAGACTTGATAAACTGGGTCGCAGGAGAGCAAGACTGAGTAAGCAAAATTTATTCCCTATCGCACACATACCTGCCGTGCTTTGGCAAGCTTATCTTGGGCTGTTTTCAATGCTTCCTTGACGACCACATTCTCTTCGTGCATCGTCAGTAACCTTGCCTTGATGTCTTCCGGCAGGTCTTTGCCAGATAGGGATGCCCGCATGTCACTTGTGGCAATCAGCTATGAATGCCAATACCATAACTGCGGCAACCCACCCGAAGTCTCGCTCACGTTGGAGCATCTTCTCCCTTTGACCAATGCCGTCGCTTTGCAGGTTCACCTTCTCCAACAGAAGCGCATTTACTTGCTCCAACTGCATCTTATTCTTATCGCTCAGCTCCTTGATCTGGTTCTTCAAGCGATTGATGTCAGCTTCCATCCCTGCCTTGTCTTCGTTGAGAGATTCTCGCAATGATGCAAGAATGTCGAGCTGGTCCTTGTTTACAAGGTTTACTGTGAAGCATGCCAAGTCAAAGGAGTAATACCACTGCTACCCAAAGGCTTACGATCTGATTTGGCCACCGTTAGCTCTCTCTGCTGTGTCTCGAAAGCGACTTCCAGTTCGGCGTGCTCTTTCCGCAAAGTATCCAACTGATCAACTGTCTCGTTAAGACGCTGTCGTAGCGCAATTGCGGCTTCTGGTCTGTAAACGGATTTGATTTGGTTCTTCGTGTAGGCGAGATCCACGTACCCATCTCCTAGCGCTTTACCACTCCTGATTTCCTCAAGGTCGCGTTGTAACACCAGTTTTTCTCGATGTGCAGTCATATAGTCTGCTTCATACCGCGCCTTCGTCCTATTAGCGTCCTCTAGCAGGTTCTCGAGAACTAGTATACGGCTGGAATCCACTTCGTTCTTCTTGACGGATTTTAACTCTCGTTGCAGCTTTTTCACTTGTAGCTTCAAATCTGTCATCGTTGTTCCTGTAATTGCGTCATCTAGTTCGCCATCAAGACCAAATGAGTCGCCCAGGAGCTCTTCCTCAGTGAACTCATCGTCGTTCCCGGGTTCCATAGCATGAGTCTCGGTCTTCAGCGTAGCGGGTGCCCGATGCGAAGTCAGTTCCATCTCGCGCACACGTTCCTGGTAGAGATCCAACATTTCAGTGTCCTTCTTGCGCTCCTCGGAGGTAATCTTCAGCTTGGTACGGGTTTGTTCCAACTCAAATTTCACTGTCTCGATCTCTTGTGACCGTGCTGAGACCTTTCCTTCAAGTTCTGCGATCTGGTTTTTGTAAGACTCCATGAGTGGCTTGAATGCGGCGACCTTGCGGTAGTCCTCCTCCAGGGCCGCGTTCTTGTCGACGAGATCGGCATTTTGTTTCTCCAGCGACTGGAAGATAATGCATTAAAGGAGGTCAAAATAGTTATCATGAAATGTACCTTGACCCGTTGCCGTAGGTCAGCACCCTCCTGGAGTTTCTTCTTATACTTCTCCATAACGTTCTCGGTCTTCTGTAGTTTGTCAGCTGTATGCCGATGCCTATGTATGATGAGCACACAACGCGGTCGATCAAGGTAAGACGCATACTCGTCCAATTGATCTTTAAGGCGTGCAGCCTCGTCGGCTTTGATCTGCAGCTCATCGATTCTCCGCGTAAGGTCGGTCACTAATAACGTGTGCTTGTCAAGCTCGCCCTCTGCAATGGCAAGATTATCTTCGCTCTTTTGGCTAGCATCTCCGCAGGCATAAGACGTTATCTGACCGAGCAATTCGAAAATGTACTCACAGTTCAGTCCGAAGGCGATCAATCTCTGCTCGCATCATCCCATACGCATTGTCATTGGGTCTGTTCTCTATGTCCCTTTGTGCTTCTCGTAGCCGTGCCAGTGCATCGTCCTTCTCAGAGACCATATCGTCATAGCTGGTTTGTAGCGTCCGATGCTCGTCCATGAGGGTCTGGTAGACCTTCTCTACCGTCTCCTTCTCTGAGAGGATCTGGCTTCTTTCTGACTGTATGCGGTAGTAGTGGTCGTCTCTGTATATCACATCAGCGCGCCCATAACTCATTCGTCACAACCAACCACTGACTCTGTCATGCTGACTTCACTGACACCCGCATCCCCTTGCGAAGCGCTAATCTTGACCATCACCTTCACATACGTACGCGTCATTAATCGCGATTCTCGACGTGTACCATCGACGCACGCACCTGCTCAATAGCCTTCATCAGATAATGCTGGTCCACCTCACTCAACTTCTGAATACGGTCGATAATCTCCTTGTTCTTCTCGCACTGCACCGCAATCGCGATCGTTATCCGACACATAATGAGCGTGGCGCCAACATGGTGGTCCTTTGCGATGGCCTGCAAGTCCGGGACCTCGAGCCCGCTCGTTGGCTTCTGGAGGACTTCCGCAAAGTATTGCGTAAGGAGTCGGTAGAGACGTTTGAGCGCACTGAATCGGAGCACCCAGTTCTCGGAGAGCTGTATGGAGGATCTGGACTGTCTGAAGTAGCTTGCATCTCTGACGGTGATGATCAGTCTCTTCTCGGATTAGGTGGGGGGATAGGAAACGTACACCATAGCGAGAACGTCAAATAGCGGGGCACCATCGCTGAGGTCGGCGACGGTGGTGACTTTCCGGGCTAGGTCGAAGGTTGCAAAAAAAGAGATGAAGGCATTGATCTCTTTCCTCTCCTGCTCGGACATTAGGACTGTGTAGTACCACTAACGAGCCCAAAGCAGTGATGGAGTTAATTATATCGCTTACATAACATATTGTTGTCTTTGCTATTACGCATCAAGCTAGTATACAAAAAAATTATTCCATTGACTAGCAGGACTGGTGACTTTCAATAACATCTCGAATGGTGGAGTTGGTGCAAGATGTTAAAATCACCGGTCACCCGCCACTAATTTAGCAGGTGTACCTTCTTCCGATTTTATAGTGCAAGTAATATAATAAGTATTACTAGCGTTGTCTCAATAGCATACTTCTCAATTGAATGCGGCCGTGGTTGAGATTCATATAGGTGAAGATTGCAGAGCGCGGCTATGCGCAAGATATGTCAGCCTCAAAGATCCTCAGTGATAGCTTCCTCAAGAGTGAACTTGGGAGGCATATCGTAGGTCCGGTATGGAAGACCCTGGTCGACCTGCATACTGCCTATAGATGCCTGTACGCACGACAGGTACATCTAGGATGGGCCTTGAGAAATTGTCGCATCTTAAGTAATGAACAACTCCTTTAAAAGTTTACAACCACAACATAAGCGCAGACAAGAAAACTCCATTGCGTGATGACTATAAGAGAAAAAATGTGCACTGCACCTCGCGCACTCATGACATAAGTAGACGGATCGTGAAATATTGCCACAGGCGTATATTGCATGCAAGCCGGATAATAATAATCCGCTAACCTCTGTATAACCTCGAGAAACAAAACGTCGAGCAAAACAACACCGCCGCAAAGAGATAAAATACTCTCCCTTCCTTCATAGGATCACCATTCGCGAGGAAATTGCGCAGCGGGAGGAAGGTCAGACCGACGAAGAAATTGACAGACCCTTGGGACCTGGAAGTCAGAGACGAGTCCCAAAAGGCACACGTGAATGCTTACAGTTTAACGACAAACCCACTGATGAAATTGCGGATACGGCCTGTAGTGGGTCAGAAAAAAAAGATGTTCTTCATGAAAAAAAAACTGACATGGAAAGGTGCCACCTCGGGGATGATGACAAAGGGAATGGGACCCAAGCCGATGGCGAAGGACCTGCAATATGACGTGAGTTCCGCAGAGGAAGTGAGACAGAAACCACAGACATGACAAAAGTGGTGATTGCGATACTAGATAAAGTCACGAAGCCACTATTCAACCCGTAGCCAACAGCCAGGTGAGATAGGAGAGCGCCAGCGACTGATAATTGAATGAGTTGTCTCCTGCCGACACGCTAAAGACTTCTCTTTAGTCGCTGCAAATACTTGAACACCACCACGCTTGCCTCAATAAGGAAGATCGGCGGGAAAGTCATGAAAAAGTTGACGATTGTGATCGCCAGGGAGACATATGACGCTAGTTCAGGAAGGGATTTGGAGAGTATGTCATTACTATAGTACAAGACTATGGTATATTGAGAAGTGTTATATCGTGCAAGAAGACGATTGCTTACCAGCGTTAATCCCTGATATTTGTTGAGATGTCATAATGAAAACAATTGTCAATAGAGGTCGGCGAAGCTCAGGAGAGGCAAGCAGTTGAGGAATCGTCACTGCAGACTGACGACCAATTAAGAGGCGTTCTGGGGTGCTGTCACTGTCAGACAACAGAGGTTCCTCGCTATCTTGCTCTTCAGCTGAGAAAAAGATTAGATGATTGTCTGGGTATCTCGGTGTCTTGCTCACGGTCTGTACGCGAAAGATCATCACTTTCGCCCCAGAGACTGTGGATAGCTGATTTATGTTGATCTACCAAACCCTTTCGATTGAGGTACGAGGGAGACTCGACGATAAACGGGCTGATGAAATACTGCAAGATGGATATGCCGGAAGATATGAATAACACCACACGCCATTGTCGTGGGGTTGCGAGACCGAAGCCCATACCTTGGGTAACCATGATACCGATAACAATGGCCAGCTGTGTTAGAACGCCTAACAATATGGATCAATACTGATGAGTGATGAAGTAAGAAAGAAAGAGCGTCACCCAGGTTTCCCTTGATCCTTGCAGGGGCAATTTCAGACAAGTAGATAGGACAGAGGCAAATACCGAGGCCTGCTGCAAGACCAACAAGAAATCTGTGGACGTGACGGATGGAAGGAGTGGATATGGCTGGTACTAAGCAACATACCTGCCGAGAATGAGTGGACCAACGGAAGCAGACAAACCGAATAGGGCAGCACCAGCAGCTGTGAGTGCAGCACTAAGACGAGAAGCGCCTTTCCGACCATAACGATCCATAATGATGTTAGAAAAGAGGCTACCAAAGAAGCCTCCGACTGTGAACATGGATGTGACTACGGAGAAGGTGGTGTCGGACATGGGGATACATGTCGGAAGACCATAGTACACTGGGGTAGTTTCATCGGCAATTTTGCAAGTCAAAACAGCCTGGAGTTGATTCAAAGCGGAGGTATGATAACCATACTTGAAAAAGGGCATGATGAGGCATACAGTTGAATGAGAAGGAGGAAGGAGATTGGAATACCTGGAATGAGACGGTGAGAACCCATAGGCATACGAGCCAGCCGTACTTTGTGAAAGTGCGAGCATCTTCAGAAATCATTTGAAGGGTATGAGGTGAACAGTACGCCTATTAGTGACTGCGCGGCCTGTGTAGCCTGTGTACTCTGTGAACGGAGACAGTAAGTACCAGTGTAGTACCACACTAGTAGAGCCACGGAGTTGTCCGTTGGTAACTGTTTCTGGTTTCCCACATTGCCACGTTCCTCCATGACATAATAAGCATGCATGGAACATTTTGTCCGATCTGCAGCACTGGTATGAACGTTGAACTCATTTTGCTAGCTGGTCTACTTGATATTTTTCAATGCATCGTTGTCTAATGGGTGAGCTTGCAAGAATTTAAATGACATAATGAAGTACTTGCCGGTCCGGTCGACGGAAGATTTGCATTATTACATACCCCACACGATCGTTGCAATGTTTCCTCGGCACCCCGCAATGCACATGGAAGCATCGTTCGGTGCCTTCTTCGGGCCAAGATAATTTGAAAAAGCAGCATCTTTCCACCGTCCCACCTTCTCCCCCCGAATCAGCTCAACCATTCTTCTCCCGGAATCCCTCCCTGGGCCCTCTACTGCCCTTCACGCTCATTGCACCCCACACTCTTTCGTTTAGTATCAATGTTGCACACACTGTTTTTTACTTTTTCCCTTTTCTCGTTTGCCTTACCTCTTGTTTATGCTGCCACCGCCGACCAATGGCGAGGTCGTTCAATTTATCAGTGCGTATACATGACCTGCTCACATTTCCCCAATGCCCCAATTGATTCATCCCCTTGTCCTCTCCTAGAGTCATCATCGACAGATATGCTTTGCCTGAAGGAGCTGATCCTAACCAATGCCCATCAGGCAGCCGTACCTGGTGCGGTGGCACCTGGAACGCGTGAGTACCGCGACTACTTTTTCTACTCCCTTGTTGAATTTCCCAGTCTTCGCGAGAATCTAGATTACATCCAGGATGCTGGTTTCACTGCAGGTGCCTACAAATTCATTCATAACTTTCATCATACTTGACTTCATTTTAGTCTGGATTAGTCCTGTGTCCCAAAACTACGAGGGTCCCACAACTCCATATGGAGACGCCTACCACGGATACTGGATTGCAGATGCTACCAAACTCAACTCTCATTTTGGCACCTCTGACGATCTCAAGGCTCTTTCAGCTGATCTCCATCGTCGCGGAATGTGTGTATATTCACAGACAAATATTCACACTCATCAGCTTTTCTTAGGTATTTGATGATTGACGTCGTTGTCAACGATGTAATGGCTACCTCAACAACCCCCGATTTGTCTACATACATGTTCAAGGAACAGGTAAATATAACTTCTTCGCAATATTAGGTTACTGAGTCGTTCGCTTTAGTCGCAGTACCATCCATATTGTGTCATAGATTGGAGCAACGACACCAGCGAAGAACAATGCTGGCTAGGTGACACTGTCGTTCCTCTACCTGACATCAACACAGAAGACCCAACTGTTGTTTCCGCTTTCGGTGACTGGATTCAGTCCTTGGTTCAAGAATATGATATCGATGGACTTCGAATTGATGGTAAGTGTATTCGAGCAGTCCTACGGTCACAATATAATGAATCATTTTCCAGCTGCAAAGTAAGACCTCCAACATTCCTCCCACTCGCGCTAACTGAGGCGTAGGCACGTTAATATCGACTTCTGGCCTGTATTCTGCGGCAAAGCCGGCGTGTTTTGTATAGGAGAAGTCTTCGGCTCAGATGTCGAGTAAGCTCTCAACGATCTGTCCTGTTTTACTCATCACGCATTTGTATTGTAGCGATGCAGCTCGCTTCCAGGGACCCGATTCCCTTGACTCAATTTTGAATTACCCTATGTACGACGCGCTTGTTGACGCATTCACCATTCCTGGGACACAGAATATCAGTGCCGTTGCAGACATGATTGCGCAGTCAAAAGCGAAATTCAAGGTATGTAAACTTTCCTATAACCCAAACCTGTCCATGGATTCTGAGGTGGCTAGGACCCCACGCTTCTTGGCAACTTTATCGAAAATCAGGATGTTCCTCGTTGGGCAAATCTTTCTGTTGATCCACAAACTTTATAGTAAGTGCTTTTCCGCGTTATGTATTACACATATCCTGACTCGAAACAGTAATGCCATGGTGTTCAACTTCATGACTGATGGGTAAAAGTCATTGTGATTTCATGAGAAAATCGCTGACATTTCACAAGCATACCCATCGTGTATTATGGCCAAGAGCAGGGCTTTAGCGGAAATACCGATCCAGTAAGTTGCACTCGCAGACTTGTGATGCGATGGGCTTTAATACCGCCGCAGTATAACCGCGAGGCAATGTGGCCTTCGAAGTATGCCAACACTACGACATACCAACTTATAACAACATTGAATCAGGTTTGTCGCATCATGAGTTTGAAGGTCTAATACTAAACATCGCATCTCACAGTTTCGCAACTTCTTGGTCAACAACACGCAATGGGCAACCACGCCAATGGAATTACTCACGGCATCACCATACGGTATCGCGACGTTGAAGGGGGATGTTGTATCCATCATGACCAATATCGGATCTCCGGTAAGTCCACCAGCAAATCTACATCCTTCGAGTTTTTCTGATCCCGCTACATTTTATAGCCTCAAAACATCAGCGTTCCTGTATACACACCGTACGGTGCTAGCACGGCGCTCACCAAGTCAGCTTCTTTTTCTCAACTTCGCTTCGCCGTCAGAACTCACGTCCTGTCACAGCATTCTGACATGTCAGCAATGGGCCGTGGGCAGCAACGGTACCATCGACGGGCAGTATACTCTAGGTGGCGTGCCTATCATTCTTTACCCATCCGACCTTTTGCAGAACTCTGGTCTGTGTGGGAACTCGGACTCCACGACGGGTTCGTCCAAGTACACCTCGTTCGCGATGCCTGCACGTCGTCCTATTACCTCTCTTTTGGCTGTTATTCTTTCTTTGTTGGGCTTTTTGTTCTGCTTTTTGTAATGTCTACTTGGGATGTTAACGGATTTTATTGTCATGGTACAAAGTTTCGATCAAGATATGATACGTACATTGTTGGATTGAGAGTGACGTCGTAGCCAGGTTCAACATGTGAATCCATGTGGCTTCGCGGGAGCTATTGCCAAACAAACAGCTCCTATTTCGGTAGTTGAAGTTGAACTTTCTTACCTGTTGTCATTCAACACCTACGACGCATTGAACTCAAGCTAGTTAGGTTTAAGCGAAGGCTGCGCCTATCTGTAGAAATAGCCTTACTCCTGAGGAGTATGCAATCACCCGTGAGTGCTAACATACTTGGCTACATTCAAGAGCCCAGGATATTTGGGCCAACCCACAAAAGAGTCACTAAATATCTCAGAATCTCCTCCACACCCTAACCATGATCGAGGGCTACAGAGCTGACTGGTTCAATTACAATATAGGTTTACTTCCATCACCAATTGATTCGCACGTCACCTCTTGGACCTCTCTCTAACATCAAGATCAAGCCTGTCAGATTACTACATCCAACCCGAGAAGATGTTCATCATCGACACGCTCAAGACAAAGCTAGTCCCATTCCGGCACAAGAGTGGCAGATCCACTCCCACCCGGTCGACTGTGGATATAAAGCCAGTGGTCGAGTCCAACTCGCAGACTTTCGACAATGCAACATCCCTTCCATTATCTTCGAAGGCTCGCAAACCTCGCCTATTCTCGAGCCTTACGCACATCAAAAAGAAATCTCTGTCTAGCATCTTCAAGAAGGACCTTGTCAGTTCTCTCCTAATTTTATGTGCTGCAGTTGGCTCATGACACTTGTTTTTTCAGGCGATCCAAATACCTTCTACCATGTCACCTCGTACCACTTCCGCCACTCTAGAATCATCCGGTGATATGCCGGATGTTCTTGAAGATGGCTCCTTCCCTATCGTGCCCTCGCGAACTGAACATCGAGAGTGCAGTTCGGAATTTGGGCTTCTTTCCAAGTCTTCCACTATCGATGAATCTCCGACCCGAGAAGACTCCTATTCCCTCCTAGGTCTTCACCCTCCCGGTAGTCGCACATCCATTCGTGTTGCCAGTCTGCGAATGCGAACTGCTGCAGTCTGGGCAAGTATCCCAGCTACCATGGACATGGACGGAGTTCCAGCTTCATGCGAATATAGCGAAGCGTCTACCTCCCAGACTCGGATGAATTCCCCGGAGCGCGATGAGACTACGAGTAGTGACCGTGCAACGGTGTACGGTCCATCGTTCTCGTCGCCTGCTACGTCTGCTACGGCGGTGTCAGAT